>VTPC01003166.1:129168-180573 GCA_011009095.1 Ignelater luminosus
AAACATTAAAGAAAATGGAAGGAATAAGTGATCAAAAACGAGTTTACATTAAAAAGGAGGTTAAAAAGCAAAATAAGCTAGTTCTCGTAAACTCCCAAACTCATCGAAGAAGTTTAACTCGTTACTAACACGTGGGAAAAAGTTGGAAAATGCTAGTTTGAAAGAAGTCACAGAAGAGTTTTGGGGAGGAATGGTATTATGAAGATTACTTAAGTTGGTATTTTGAAGTACTGAGAGACTTCATTGTGGAAACTCTGGATCCTGAAGAATTCTGCGAGTGTATGGAAGCCGAAACTGAACTAAAACTTTAATTTATTATTCTTTACTTTAGTTTTAATGTATTTACCTATGTTCTTTTGTTTAATACAAGTTTAATATACATTTCGGAAAAATAAAAAGATTTTTGAATGATTTATATTAAAAAAGCTTAAATATTAGGGCAATATTCGTTAACAAAACCCAACAAAGCATCTATTTTTTATCGAATCGCAACATGTCCAACATGTTTAAGCTGTTACCCCAAGAAACTAAAGAGATATTTTATAATTTTTATAGCATTCCTGAAGCTGAAGGTCAATACAACTGTACAAAAAAATCATGCAGAGATGATATAAATAATTGCAGTTTTCTCAAAAAGATGTTGAATGGACATGTTGCGCTTCGTAAAAGAGCTTCTCAGCTATTCTTGTCTTCATTTTTTAACGAATATTCTTTTTCAGAACTTTTTGATCATTGATGCTTCTAGCACTATCGCTTTGCGACGATCTGTCTCTTTGTATGGTTGAGAATTTTATTAACAACTCGATTTTTTGTTATTCTTGGTAAACGGTTTATTGTAGATATATCAATTAGGACAAATGGAGTTTTTGGTGCAACCGTTTGAAGTCTCCAGAATCTGTCTGAATTCTGACTATGAAATCTAATAATTCTTAGTAAACTTAATAAATATCAATAGGTGCGAATACTACAACAGTAGTCCTCATTAATTAAAAAAAGAACTGCATTGTTTTTCATATTAGCTAGATGACGATAAACATGATGAAAAACTCTTAATGCTGCCTTCAGATATCAAAAAGAGCTGCGTCATATTTTAGACAAGAATATACATTGAGGCCTACGATTTCTTTTTATAAATTCGTGCTCTGTTTAGTATTTAATGGGAATATTAATATTTTTTTTTCTTCCAAGATTTATCTCAACATATCTTCGTGTGAGGTCAATTATTCAAAACGCAACAAACACACCATGCGTCAGTTATTTCCAGAACGTGTTATTTTACAACTGAAAATAATAAATAAGATCTTAAATAAGATATTAAAAAATTCCTAACTGTGAAGAAATCACGATGCACATAAACTTGAAATGCTGTATAAATAATTCTTAATATTAAAAAGACTCTTCCCTTGTATGCAGGATGCACTGCTCAATGCACGTTAGAGTTAGCTTGTATCAACACCATCCATCTATGTTCCGTTTGTAAATAGCTTTCTACATGGTAGCGATGATAGTCCCGCATTCATTTTGTAGGTGTATTTATTTCTCTTTATTTTCTTTTATATTTTTTTGAAATGTTTGTTACAGAACATTAATTTTAAATTAACATAGAAATGTAAAGAGATGTGGAATTCATCCGTTTTTTCATGTTTTTTCTCGCTATGGCTTGTGGCTAAGTAGTGTGGGATGTGTGTTTTTATAATGTAAAAATGTTGTGATTTTTATTTAAATTAATTATTTTCAGTTACTTTTAATGTTTATAAAAAAGCACTGTTCTGAGTGGTAGTTAATGTATTTTATTGTAATGTTAATGCTCGGATTTATATGCACGAGATATAGTAATGTGTGTTATTTTGTTTTTTCTAAATGTTAATAATATAATGATCTGTAGAAGAATATTGCATATTGCACTGATGTACGGCTGCAATGAAATTTTGTATTCTAATGAGAACTAGGTATTTCTAAGACGAAATGCAAAAGAATGAACCATGCCTAAATATGAGAATTGAATGCTTAGTCAATGAGTCTGAAACAACTATTGCAAGTTACGAGATGTTATTTTTTTTATGTTGCCCTTCCGTGATAAAAATCCACAGGCAGTTACTGATCCTTTAGAACATTGTGAGAATTTGAATATTGTGGCGCTTCTTTCTATGGAAGCTTCTCCTTTGATGTTTCATATGCCGTTTCTATCTTTGCACAAGGAATTACAGAGGAACAGATTGCAAAAGATCAAAGAGGAAAACTATTCAAAGTAATTTTTAATTAACAATTTTTCATGGTTGCCCAGAAGAAACTATTTTTAGAACACTAATCAGTTTACATGATTAATTAATCAAATGGATTTAAAGAATTTCCCCTGAAAATAGTTAAAATGTTGACTTGAGAGATTTTCACGTGTTTCCTGGGGGTAATTTCTCTGCTAAATCAAACAAAAACACAAACGAAACGATAAGTTAAGAGTTTTCTCAAATAGCTCGGGGTGTGTTGAACAAATAGGAAGCCAATGCGTTATTTATCAGAATGTTCACGATATATTCGAAACGATTCTATAAAGATTATCTAACCGATAATTCTGGCACTATTTCACCAAAATAACATGTATTAAGGTGCGAAGTAACTGTGGCTAGTCACGCGAATAGTGCGCCGGGCCACTAATAATAATGTGTAGTACTACGCGAGGTATCCAACCGAAATTTGTATGTTTCTGCTTTTTCTTTCTAAAACCGGCTTGTTAAAAAAAACAAAAATGGAATGCGATTATATGATTTATAAATAGGCTTTAATATATAATTTATGTCACATTTAGTTACGGTACGTAGGGGACGGTGTTTAATAACAGGACCACGATTAACTGCTACTACATAGCCGGCCACAAAATGCTTATCTATCTCCTGCATCTTACACTTCCCGCAGTTTCAGTTGATTTATTAAAACACCCTTCGTATCCCTTAATACAAGGAAAAGTTTTACCTTACTATTATAGGTGTAATTTAATCGTTAAAACGCTAAAAAAGCCAACAATAACTTTTTATAACCAAAGTTTGAATTTTATTGCCTTTGTTTCTATGCGGATTACACTAATTGTACTTAATTGAGGTTAAACTTGAATGTGTTATGTATATTAAGACATAATTTAATTGTATCAACAAAAAAGGAATTTATTACTACGGGATCTCGCCTAAAGGACACCTAAACAAATTATAGTAGATACACAAACAGCGCCGAAAATTTATTGAGTTGAAAGATACCTATGAACAGACATAAAAAACAAAACAAGTTTCTATCAGAATCATCAAACACACTAATTCTTACTGTTTTAGTATAAATTCTAAATAGTTTTCCAATAATTCTTAAATGTCTGAGAATTCTGGAAAAAACGCTGGAAAACTACTCTAAACCCTCGTGGACACTAAATGACCAACAGTTTAGTTCGAAATTACAAATCTTTAAAATATAGTCATATTCCTACCGCTTGGGGAAATTTAAAATCGTGAATGGTTTAATCAACTAGAATAAATATAACAAACAGGTATTGCGTAACTAGGATAAAGGAACCTCTAGAAATTTATATCTTCGAAAGTATGATAAGGAAGTTTCCCTTGAAATACGTCTTTTAAATGAAGAAACATTTTTTCTTCTTTAATTTCTGAAGTATTATTAGAAAATTAATTCGTATTTACGCAAGATAAAAAATATCGAACAAATGTTCACTTAATGTGTATAAATTGCCTAAATTGGTGGTAATTTCAGGGGGATTTTGAATTCATCGAATAAACGTGTAATTGAACGAATTTCTATTCATCAGAAAAATAATAATTTCATCAATGTTGATTCAGACACGTAAGAAAGTATTTAATTGATTGAAAACGCAGTATTTGCAGATTACCACTAAATGTTTCTTCGGCAATACAAATTGTATGCTATCACCTTTTTTTTTTCACCTTCCAAATTACCCAACCCCAAGAATCAGTATCGGCACTACTGCTTGGATCTAGAGTCTCCTTGTAATATAGTGAATTTGAAGAGATGAAAGAATGACAAAGACCTGCAATATACTTTCTCTGTTTGTCAAGCTCTAAAAAACTAAAGCCAAATTAAACTCTAGTTGGAAACTTTTGATCATGGTAAAGAGTAAAGCACAGACAACAAAATTGTAGTGAAAGTAAACAAAATGAGAGAAAAAGAAAAAGTGATGGGGGCCAGGCGGAAAAGCTGAGTTTGAAAATAGGATGGAAATTCAAGGACAGAAAAACTCAAAAATGCTATACAGAACACCGAAGAGCCTAAGGAAAAATCAAGACAGCAAATAAAGACACAATTTGATCAAGGATAAGGATGGCAAACTATTAACAATCCAGGAGAACATCAAAGAGAGATGGTTTGAATACTTCAGTGGATTTCTGGGAGGGCAAGAGAACATAAGTGGGCAGAACAATATAAACTACTCCAGAGCAAAGAGCAACCTAGAGGAAGATGAAAATATCACGTATGAGGAAGTGACAAAAGCACCGAAGTGTCTGAAAAATGGCAAATCCGCTAGAGAAGATGGGATTAAATCCGAGATGCTTAAACATGTGGGACAGGAAGGAACTAGGCGACTACACGAATCAATAGTGAAGGTTTGGAAAAAGAAGAATACACCCAGTGATTGCAAACTTGCAGTAATTGTACCAATACCAAGAAAAAGTGAGAGCAAGACATGTAGCAACCACAGCGGCATTTCCCTACTAAATGTAGCTGGCAAAATATATGAGAGAATTCTTGAAAACAGACCAACACTGCAAACAGAATCAAAGATCCAAGAAAATCAAGCTGAATATTCTGTATGCGACAGATAAGCGGGAGAGCGATGATAGCAGAAGATAAAGTACACATGTGTGCAATTGACATGAAAAAAGGTTCTGATACGTTGTCCAGAGAGCAAATTTGGAGTTGCATGAAAGACTATAGTGTTACAACAAGATTACAGAAAGCTATCCAACATCATAGAAACACGACAAATATGGTTAGGACAAGAGCAGGAAAGACCAAGAAGTTTTTTACTAAAAGCAGAGTCAGGTAAGGTAGAATCTTGAGCCCACTACTCTTTATAATGGTCTTGGACCAAATGGCAAGGAAGGCAAACAAAAATAATAAGGGTTTTCGGGTGGGCTTGAGAAAGCTACATCATAATATAACGATAAAAGAATTTTTATACGCATTTTGCGTCAAGTGCCAATGAGCTTCAGAAGGCAATTCAGATAGAGTGCTGTTATGGAGGAGTGCGGTATAAAAATAAGCGCAATAAAAACGAAGGTGATGGTGATCTCAAAATTGCTATCACCTTTTTTTTCACCTTCCAAATTACCCAACCCCAAGAATCAATATCGGCACTACTGCTTGGATCTAGAGTCTCCTTGTAATATAGTGAATTTGAAGAGATGAAAGAATGACAAAGACCTGCAACATACTTTCTCTGTTTGTCAAAAAATACTTACAGTCAAAACCAAGAATTGCACCAGTCTATGATATAATGTGTACTAAAGAGTGTACACGATAAAATCTGGTCGGCTATGCGCGCATATAAACAAAACCAAACAGGCATTGTTGACATAATTTCTTGTTAACAATATTGGTGAATATGCAAGTGACTCTGTGGTGTAATATAACTACAAAATTTATACTTTGAAATAAAATGCCATTGAAAGAACTAAAAGTTCGAAAACAGATTTTGAATATTTACAATCAGAATCCAGAGTATTTGCAAAATGACATCGCAAAACAATTAGGTCTTGCAAAATCCACCATCCAAAACGTTTTAGTCAACTTCAGAAAGACATTGGCGATAGAAAGGAAAAAGAGATGTGGAGGAAGAAGCGGTCCCATTGATTGTTGAACAAGAATCTTTCCCTTTCGTTGGCAAATGTTGCTAAAAAACTGAACCTTTCTAAATTTTATGTCCAAAAATGTAAGCAATCAAAAATCAATGTTTAATTATGGACGATGAAACGTACATAAAAGCTGATTTCCAACAATTACCCGGAAACGATTACTATGTTGCAAAATCCCGAGGAGTTGTCAGTGATAAATTTAAAAAGAAGAAATTGTCAAAACTTCTTAAGAAATACATAATTTGGCAGGCCATATGCACATGTGGTTTTAAAAGTGCACTTTACTTAGCAACAGGAAGTATCAACCAGGATATTTACGTCAAGGAATGTTTACAAAAACGTTTACTGCCGCTCATTCGTCGTCATTAAGGTTCTGTAGTTTTCTGGCCACACCTAGCAACCTGTCACTATGGTAAACTGGCAAGATAATGGTACTTTGACAACAAGGTAACTGTGGTAACCAAGGAAGACAATCCGCCTAATTGCCCGAAACTTCGAGCAATAGAAAAATATTGGGCAATGGTGAAGCGGAATTTAAAAAACACAAAATTAGAAGCAACAGACATAAAAAATTCACAGCAGCTAAAAGCAAGCGCAGCAGTGTCAGATGCAGTTGTTCGAAGGATGATGCGAGGCGTTAAATCTAGAGTGCGACTGGTTATCTATACACATGAAATTAAGTAATTTTTTTTGTAAAACTGTTAGATTAGACCAGATTTTATCGTGTACACTCTTTAATTAGTGATCAACGAAATTTTCATTGTCCACTATCAGTGGAACGGGCTTGGAAAAACCAACTGAAACTAAACTTTGACAAGAAATCGCATTAACAGCAATAACAAAATAACTTCTTTTAACTTTCCAGCAGGTCCACAATCGCAATTTGACTTTTGTCAGACCATCTGCAGTGGCCCACAATTGGCCTACACACTCACTCTTTCAGTCTTTCTACTTTGCCTTCTAACAGGTCACCTGCGGGGACCTATTTTGAATACCACCATTTCATATGCCTCGTCTACTGCACAAACTCATCTCCATTTGACCTTTTCAAAGGAAGATAACCTAGTTGTGAAGTCAAACTTTTAATTAATTAGATCACTTGTGGTGGCTCACAGTCGGATTTCACCTTCTGACAGTCTCACAATTGGCCTACCCTCTCTATCAGGCGTCCTGCGGTGAACTGCAATCGGCCTTCGCCTTCTGAAATTTGCAGTAGCATCTTGAATACTACCATCTCAAGATAAGTTGGTTGTAAAATCGGATTTCACATTCATCAGGCCACCTGCAGTCCGCAATTAGATTTTGCCTCATGGAAAATCATCTTATCAAATCGAAACTCTGACAGACCTGTGGTAGTCTATAGTTGACAAGTTTAGCCTAGGCCACCTGCGGTGGCCAAAAATTGAACTTCACACATTGACAGACCACTTGCAGTGTCCCATTGTCGAACTTCGCCTTCTGACAGATCACTTGTAGTGGCCCAATCGGGCTTCACCCTCTGGCAAGCCAAGTCAGTCAAGAGAACACCTAAAATGGGTTGTGCCAGAACTAGCATAGTATGTATATTATCTACTCATAATAGTTTTTTCAGACTTATCGATCGGGTCTCCAATGTTTATTTTTAGGTTCTATTTTGTTTACCTTGATTTCATCTTTTAATTTCTACACTAGTCCTTGTGGTTATTGTATTTAACTATGATCAGCGGAAGTCAAACATTGATGTATTCTATTGAAAATTGCTAACCTTTTTAGAAATTCTAGCTCTGCGTAAACTGTTCAAGTATTACCCTCCTTTTCCTAAAATCTACCTGATGCTTCTCAATTTCCATTCATCTATTTCTTCAACTTGATTTTATCATGATCTAGCTCACAGGTGGGAAAACTTGGCTCGTGGAGCTGATTTGCTTGTACAAAAAAGCAAATTTATCAACAAAAACTTAACTTTCGAGCAGAAATTTAAAAGAATTTGGTTTTGATGTTATTACGTAGTAATGTTCTTTCGAATTTTTGAAATTCGTTAAAAACGCGGGCGTTTCAGAGTGTAAAAGACAATTTCCTGTCTCCTTGATCTTTCTAACTGCCCTTCGATGTTCTTCGTTGCTATGTATCACCTCCCCTCTTCTGACGCACATTCTTTTGTTTTCTCTTTTCTGTATTGAGTGACTCTTCTCAACATTTATGTAATTGTTAGTTTTTTTTATGTTTATTTTCACCAAGATGTTTTCGCTGCTGGTTTTGCAATTGAAACAGAGTTATCTTATTCTAAATGCACAAGACGAGGATTTTTCTTTATTTTAAAGATCGAGACTGTTAGAAGTTAGAAATGTCGACTTACGATGGAGAAATTTTTCCAGTCAATTACCTTGTGTTTAAGTGTAGAAATGCTGACGTCAAGAACTTTAGTAGCTCCTGCTTATACCGCAACAGATTATTGCTACGTAAAATAAAATTCTTCTCCGAGCGTGCTTGTTGGAAAGATAACACAAAGGCAGATTCCATGAGAAGCATTAATATTTTGTACATGCAGGCTTACTTCATAAACTTCTCCGTGGTATGCAAATATTGATCCATTAACAAGCAACAAGCCCCTCACTGTCTTTACCACGAAAGGTTATAGAATGTAGAGAGAAAATAGAGAAAGGTTTTGAATGTACTTTGGAGCTTTTTTACCCATCAAGTCAGTGTCGTTTTGCCTTCAAATTATAATGAGAATATACTGAATCAATGATTTGTGAAATTATCTTTCTTTGCACAGTTGAAATTGTCTTCCTTAAAACGGACATGTGAAAAGCGGAATAAAAAGTTACTAACGGTGTTAGCTTGCTACTATAAAAGTCTAAGCACGTATTTGAATGCACGTCTCGCAAGCCGATATAAGGAACAAGAGGATCGGGGCAACGTAGGGTGCCCCTCCGGTGTAAACAATACCATATGTGACTGACATTTAATATAGAAAAGCGACCCAACGAGCCAACAAGACGTAAAACCAAAATAACTCTGTTTTATTGTTTCTTTTTACCTCTTTTTACTGCGTTAGCCAAGTTGAATAAGACAAGAGGCAGCTGTTTTGTCAGACACTTTGAATATACAACAAACAAATAAACGATTAAATTCTCCATCTTGACGTTTTTCCGTTTAATTGCCGAGAAAAAAATTAATTTTAATACCCGGCAGTTAAATAAAGCTTAAAATGGGATTTCCATAATTTGTTTAGTTAATTTTGGTTTCTGGCATTAAGTTGTTAGCAGTAACCCCTTTTCGTATCCATTTTAATTCCGAATTTAACGGTAATCCTTTGAAATGTCTGAGATAAAATAAAGCGTCGTGTGCTTTAATTGCATAGCAATTGTAAAGCACACACACAATAGCAGAACACAATTTCCAGTATTTAAGCGAATTTTCTATTCGTCGACAGTCTCACATAAACCGAAGCCATTAATACTTTATGTTCTCATTATTGAAACAACGTTCTCACTTTCACTCTACAATCGGGGAGTGTGATTGATTGAAACTGATAATAATAATACGCACCGCTGTTTGTAGATACCGTAATTATAATGAGTTTCTCTCTGATTGTTTTTCGTCGGTTTTATTTTGTATTTAAAAAAGATTAAAACGGTAATCAAATAATCACGTTTAGGTAGATTTATTGCAACATTTTTTTTTCTAATTAATACTACCACTACTTCGAACGTATAAAAAATTACGAGTAGGTCAGTAAGTAGAAAGTACAATAAGCACATAAGTGCATTTATCTTTTATTACCTTCAAATTGTTGCTCGTATTACTTTTAATTAATTTAATTATTGCCTTTGCGTTTAACCGCGTACATTCTTGGAAAATTAAAGGCCTTACAGAATGAGAAAAAGGAAACCCTTTCTATTATAGTTTTTCTTTGGTGTAATTTTATAAAGAAAGAACAACAACCTTATTCCCATTGCACAGAAAAAAATTTCATTTCATTTCTTGCACTTTATTCTTTTTGTGCTGTATGTTCTGGACAATTTACTCTAATGCTCAATGCTGACTTCTAACAATAAGTATCGTTTTATATAAAATTCCCAATTAAACTAACGATGAATCTCACTTTCCTCATAAGGAAAATGATGGTTAATTATTGCAAAGCGATTGTTTAAGAAACAATTAGCGTGTGACTTATGGTATTTTACTGTTGCATAGTTTATCGATGACTTTTGATTGTCATTACTTTACATAAACCTGTTTTTATCTTTAATTATGTATATATAATTAGAATTATTTTGTTATTGTTATTAATGCAATTTCTACAAAGCTTAAGCTAGACAAGAAATTCAATGGGCCTTCTTTCACCGCTAATTTTTCCAAGCCCGTTCCCTTGACAGTGGTTCGGAAAATTGGGATGATGAAAATCTCGTTTATCACTAATTCTTAGACATTATGTCTTACACAACCCATTGCTGGTGTAAATGTTGGTTTTGACTTGACGTATTTTTTGATAAAAGCAGAAAGTACTACGTTGCAGGTTTTAGCGGTTTTTTCATTTCTTGACTATAAAAGGTTGAACAAGTATTTCAAGTTTGATGGTTCTTAGGTCATATGGTGTGATCTTGAAGATTTATGGAGAAAAGAAAATAGCAACATTACCTGTGCGTTATTGGTTTTCTTCACGTTGACATTCAGAGCACTAATCAGAAAGCACATTGCGCTAACACTCGCATGTTACACCTGTTAATTAATAACCCGAAGAATATGCTACGAAGAATTCTAATCGTTATTGCATACAATCTAAGCGTACAAGCTTGAAGAACTTCCACAATTGAGCACCGAATTGCGATTTGCACTTGCGACGGCCCACAATTTGCTCTCCAACAGACCACCTGCGCTGAACTACAATCAAACTTTGATTTCTGACAGGCCATATGTGTATACATATATGATGTAAATTCATTTATATTAAAAAAATCGAGTTTGTTAGTTAAGAAAGAACATGGTATTTACTCGTTCTGTTTTACTAGAACTTCCTCAAACCTTTCTTAGTAATTTCTTCTCATTTAGTTATCTTTAGTTAGACTAAGTGATAACATTTTCGTCTTTAACGATTCTTGCAGTTTAATTTAATTTAATTGTTTTGACAGATCTCTTGGAATTTGTCCATGAGACGGTCGAGGACGTCTTAATGTATTTTCGACCTGTCTTGAGAGCGTATAAAAAGAGTTGTTCCAGAATCAGCATGGTATAAATACTTAACACTTACAATAGTGTTTTTAGACTCATCGATCGAGCATTCAATGTTTGTCTTTAGGTATCCATTTTATTAGCAAACATGATTTGATTCATTATCATGCAATTTGTTTTCTTTTTTAATTAGCATTCTTGATTTCAACGTTCCAGCTGTAACTTTTAATTTTTGTGTTGCATATTTTCAGTGCTTTGGATCTTGTGATTATTGTAATTAATGTCATTAACAAGCGTTAAGTATATTTATTTCGTTGAAATATAAAATGTCATATAGATTGTCGCCCAATGTGGGGCCAATAAAGTGTTGATTTAGCAAAAACTTTATTTTTTTATATTATTATAGAAGAATTATCAAGTAATTACACAACAATATACATATTTTACATGAACTACTGACAAGTCGTTTGCTAGAAATTGAGAATGAAACGCAAAAATATTCTAAATAGTTATAAGAACTGTTTCTAATATGAATCATAATTCAAGCTTTGTATCCACCTGCACGTGTTTGAATGATGATGTTTTAAGTTTGTTATTTTATTGATAGAGTCGCAGTTATTTCGATATCAACCTTTTGCAGCCTTGATTTTCTTCACGTTGGCATTCAAAGCATTATGTGGAAATCATATTGTACTGACACCAGCAGGGTACACAAGAGTAATTTGCTGACCTGAAATCTACTACAAAGAGCCCTGGAGATTCATTACTGTTCGTACCATTATCGTATATAAACTACCCGTTACGTTGTTTCTAATAAAAAAGTACGAGTAGAAAAGCGTTTTTGTAGTGCTTGGTTTCTCTCTTGGTTTACCAATCTCCACTGAGTCGTAAGACACGAATATAATAACAGATTATGGAGAAGAGTCATAATTTTATCTTATGCTTGCTTAAATTTCTTCACGTCGACATTCAGAGCACTAGACAGAAATCACATTAGGCTACCACTTGCAGAGTAAAATGATAATTTGTTAATTAACAACCCGGAAAATCTACTACAGAGAGTGCTGAAGATCCAAGATACAAATTTACCTGTACAAGCTTAAAAGTATCCATTGTGATTAAATGACACGTTTTAGAATCATAAAGTCTACTGTCAATGAAAAACTGCAACTACAAAAAAATGAAAATCGTATGAGACGAACGGTTTATAGAGCATAGTCATAATTTTATCTTGTTTTTCTTTCTTTTCTTCACGTTGACATTCAAAGCACCATTTAGAAATTATGTTGTATCAACACCTACAGAATAATAAACAAAGTATTCGTGATGAAGTCTATTACAAATTATATCGCTAATACCAGCAAATGGTAAATAAGAACTGCCAATAACATTCTAACAGAAAGTCTGTAAGAGTTTTCTGAATGTTGCTTTTACCCGTATGTTTTATAGTAATTACGACTAATTGCAGTCATTTAATAAGGCAAAACAATAATAATTTCTAATAAGTCGAATTGGTTTTCTTTGCCACGCCCGAATGCTGTTAGAACTACAATAAAAAATTAAATTAGTTAGGCGACACGTGAAATTGAAATTGAAATTGCAGAAAAGTACTGAACGGTCTACAATTTATCAACACGTACCTGTAATGAAATAATAATAGGTTTTTGATGTTGTTTAAAGTGACTATACACTAGCTCAAAAGTAAATGAAGACGAATAGTTCATGCCCAACCCTAAATTAGGTAATGGCGTGATGAAAAATAACCACCAAACACAATCTTGTATAGTAGTGTGTGTGTATATTGTAATAATCAATTTATCACATGCCTTAATATCTCCTTTGTTAACGGCAAATATTTATACGGCTAAAGGGGGTGGAACGTTGTTGAAATACCTTACGTGTGCGCTTGTTATAATGTTACATAGTACATTTTTGTTCATTTTGCGAGCTTAATGCGAAACCTTCACTTCTCAATTTTCATTTAAAATTTATATGAAGTGCTCTCGAGATGAATGTTTCTTTATGTGTGTAGGTCATGCGTTATTAACCTTGCAGTCGAAAAGAAGCAACAATAAGAGAAGGTGAAAAAATCGTTTTATTATGAAGGCTATAATTTTATGGACGAAAACAGTATTAGATTGTTGCATGATTCTTTCCTCATTGTGGTTTAATGCTTTTATAATAGGAAGAAATCGCTTTACTGATTGTCAGTAAGCTCTTTCGAGCAGTGTTAAATATTAGAATTACATAAAAATGAAAAATGGCAACAATTATGAGTTATTTCGTTTGCGTTGGCATAGCTCTAATTTGTTAACTATTACACAAGAAGATACACATGTCAATCAGTTTACCTTATTTTTCGCAATTAGTAAAAAGAATAATTATTGAAAATCCAAAACTAGAAGAGCAATTACCTAAGGTATAATGTTGTTTACGATGTTTATTCAAAAAACATTCCAGTGTTCTTCGAAGAAGAAAAGAAGAAATTTGAAGATCTTAACTTGCTCAGAGTATCAAGCGATCCAATATGAACAAAAATATTTTGTAAGTTGGTAGCACTATTAGCATACTTGATTCAGCCTTGTTTGATATTGTCATAACAGCACGTACGCCATTGGCTGGTTAAGTGAAAAATCTCCATACCGCCAACTCTTAAGCTGCAAAAATCACAGAAAGTTTAGCGCGGGAAGTTCAAATCGTCACCAATCATCATCATAATTCAAATTTAATTGACAGTGAGTCACATCAATTTCCAAGGAAACTGGATTTGCCCAGAGTCGTAAATGTTGTAGAATGCCGATTTGATCTTCTGATGGTCTAGAAAACTTTGATATGACTTCATGCTCCTTCTTGAGATTTCAAAGTAGGAACTTGATTCCGTAAGTAATGAATACATAACTACCAGGAGCAAGCTGTTCTAGAGCGTTTACGACTATGATCCCAATGACATCCGTTTTTGAATACGTAGATAAATTGAATCAAGCCGCCTAAATGCCAGTCTTACTGGCAGTCACTTATTTTATATACCAAGATAGTAGACAGTATACCAAGACCAAGGCAACAGCCAGCTCACAGCGTCGCATTGTTTTCGTTAGACAGTTTTTTGTTGTTTTCCAAATTCTTGATATTGTTTGTAGTTTTGGAATTATATAATCATTTTACGTAATTTCAATGAATATAAACGTCTTGTATGTAACAATAATAATTAGTAGAATAACATTTTTCAAGTTAACTCGAGGACACCCAGTATATTGTTTTTATGCGAGTGCCGCTTCCTTAATCCTTACACAAACCTTTTTACTGTTTTGGTGCTAGTCGTTTAAAAGAGTTAACAGTTTCGAGGCGTGTTGCATGAATAAAAATTACGATGCTTTTCTTTTTTTTCCGAAGTAAAATAGTAGGAACGGCCTCCATATTACCATTTATTACTACAAAAGTAACGAACGAGCAATCGCTTTATACCCACCTTTGCTCTGCAGCACACGTAAATTTACAGCCTTAAACATTTTATAAATACAAATGTTAGAATCCTTTCACTTCTTGCGAAAATACTACAACACACTATACCGCTCGGGTCAGTTACGTGTGATTGTTTCGATTCACTTTGTTGTTTATAGCCGTTACTCAATGCTTGGAAATGGAAACAAGTTCGATGGCCCTGGAAAAACTACTTCTGCTGTTTTGTTGTTGCAGTTTTGTGTGTGTGTCTATGTATGTGTGTGTGTGCTGTCGATAACTTTTCTGGGTGCGCGCAAACACATACTACTACACACAGAGCGTGGAAGAATAACAGTCTCCAGGAAAAAAAAGGGAATGGAAAAAGATTTATTTAAAATCGATTTTGCCCCTTTTCTCTTTTGTTTTTAAAACGTGTACAAGATAATCAAGAAAATATTTTAGATCACGAGAATTATATGACAAGATTCTCTCTTATACTGCTAGTAAGATTATATACAGACAATTTATCATTGTAATGTTTGTAATTTCTACGAATTTAGAACACATTTGACATAACCCAAGCCATAAGTTACATGAAGCCCGTAAAGGGATTGATGATAGGATTAGTAGTAGCGTACCACCTTGGGAATATGTGATGGGGGTATCTTAGTTTCGTACGTGCTGAGGAAAATTTAGTATTATTATTACTATTTGAGCACTTCGCAACCTAAATTTAGTGAGAATTTCCTTGAGATTATGAATTGGATAGGATTTCAGTTCAATTTCTATATTTATACTTAAATTGTGATTTTTTAATCTACCTATTACGAGACTAATTTCAGTTAATATTTAAGCCAAGAATGAATCGAAATGACTTGATTAACTTCGCTTATGCACATAAAAATACATCGAAATGTAAACGTAGTGCATCAGATTTTTTCTAAATGAAAGAACACTTACATTTTAACCAATTGTTAGGGCTTAATTAAAGTTAATTGCACAATAAAATTAAAAGTTAGATTGTTAATGGTCAAAGTAAGGCTAGATAAGCAAAACAGCCTCATAAAGTAGCTTGAGCAACTTTGATATCTTAAATTGCTAACAAGTATTCAATTTGGCTTACTGACATTGCCATGGATTAAACAGATTTCTATTCAGTTTACAGATAGTTAGTAATTAAGCTTCCGTAACACTTTTGTTGCTCGCTCTGGTGTTCAAAGTCAATTCTTGTTAGATCAGATTGACACGAACATGGAAACCTGTAGAGAAAGAAGAGTCGCAGTTATGGTGGTATCTATTCTGCAGCCTTGATTTTCTTCACGTTGACATTCAGAGCACTAGACACTTGTTAATTAACAACTCGGAAGATCTACTATGGGGATTCTAGGGATCTATTGTTGTTCATATCGTTATTGTATACATACGCAAGCTTAAAACTATTTGGCTATGACTAATGACTTGAGACACATTTTAGAATTCATATAAAATCTATTTTGAATGAGAAAGTAGAAATGAAAGTGTTGGGCCGTTTTCGTAGTGCTTGCCTAAATGTCTTCACGTTGACATTCAAAGCACTGAATAGAAATTTAAAAAAACGAAGGTAAAATTAATAGTCATAGTGAGGCTAGATAAGCAAAATAGTTGCATCAAGCACCTTAAGGTACTTTAAAGTCTTAGATTGGCTCACTGACATTACGTTGTATTAGCTAAACTTCAATTCCAACATTCGTTACGTCATTTTTACTTCTGATATAACGTCTGTGGTCGTAAAAAACAAGATATTTAACGACACGTTTTTCTGACGTCTATCGACGTCATATTTACATTGATTTAGATACACATATACCAATAGTTTGTTAGAAACTATATCTATTATGAATTTTCTTACACAAACGGCCAAGAAGTATGAGCTATAATCGTTCGAAAGTTTTTTCAATTGGCAGTTTCAGGTTTATATTACTTATATTAAATGTAGCTTGTATCCGCGCCCCGTTGCTATTGTTTACGTCAAAATCGACACGACTGATGGCAATAGGTCACGTCATTATGACGTTAATAACTGGAATTTGTCGTTAGCAACGAAAAATGTTCAAATAAATCACGTGAATTTTACTCGTTTTGTTATTAGCTAGGATGTATTTTGTTTCGCAGTAATCTTCTGGAACTTTTAGTTCATCATAGTGTCATTATGGTCTTGTCTCTTCACGTCTGCTCTTTAGTTTTCTAATGGTTTTTTTTGCATATTTTTTATTTTATTACTGATTAAGTCCTTCAATTTAAAATGATCTAAACCAATATTAGTCTCGGCCGTGGGAGGGTTTTCTTGTCATTTTCAACAAGAATTATCCTTGATACCCGATTAATTAATTAGTATATCATAATTCATTTATTACCTGATGGTCTATCAATCTTAATTTATTGCTACTGCGATCAGCTCTTGAATTATAGTTTTTTTTCTTGCTTATTGATTGATTTAACTACCCAAAGCCTATCTTTTAAGTTAATATATACTATAATTATATATGGTATCGTTTTATAGTACATATCTGCACTAAGATATAGTTTGTAACATTTACTTTGAACCTTTATAAAAATAATTAAAAACATTAATTTGTGTATAATTTATTTAAGAAATTAAACAACAGGTTATGTATTTGGTAATTTATTTAATAGAAATTCCCCTTTTCGGTCGGCATGTTGTTTGAGTTGCCTATTTTCCAGGGTTTTTCTTTCGAAGACCTCGTAGATGATATGTCACTTTGTGTCAAACTCTACAAAGAGTTTTAATTAGTAGAATTTGTTGCCTCTGTCCTACTGTAGTGTCGCTTATCAGTACTTAGGTAAGATAATTGTGAGATTTACTAGATTTCAGACTGTATTGCAAGCATTGGCAGATTCGTATTTTGTGAATGTTTGTAATCCATTTCCCCGAATCTAATCTTCTAATTAAAAATAAGGAAATTGAATGGCACATGGTGTTGGAACCTGCACGTGGTCCTGCAGCTTCATCCCATTTTAATCTGGGGTATCATGATTATCTCTGCCTCATCATCAAGACGGTAGTATTCCTTTTATTGTACCTATGGCAGCTGAAACAATCTTTTGTAAATTCGCTGTTCATTGTTAAAACGAAAGCAGGAGCTCACATTCTGGTCACTCTAAGAAGAGTACAGTTGCAGCAAAATTGAGAAGGGTTGTGAATGTTTTTATGTATTATTTCGACTGGGGTTTTATTAACCGGCACATTTGCATAAAGTGTTTTTGCTCAGTCATCCATGCTTTATATTTTTTGTTTCTGTTTTATTTATCTTGTCTTTAGTAGTTGTTGTGTTTAGGGAGTATACGCAGTTTTGAGATGGTTGTGTCTGGTGAAGTTGTAGGTTAATTTTATGAATAAAGGTTAAATTTATATGCGGAGGAGGTAAATAAGCCAATTGATAATAACACCAGGGGAATATGAAATCAGTATTAGTATATCGGTCTGCGGCTATTGAGTCATCGGTCTTGGGGAGAACGGGACAAATTCCCTCTTCTTTTTGTCTTATAAACGCTTCACCCATGAAGTTGATGTAGGAACTTCTATAGTATCGTAGATTTTGTTCTTGAAACAAATGTCAAATCCGAAACCTACACCACCGGGGTAACTTCTATTTCCCGATCATCATTTGTTTTGATATCGATACCAATTTTGTGTTAGTTTTGGTTTTATTTTCTTTGGTTTTTCCGACCTTCCATGGTCCTTACTAGGTCCCAGTTGTCATATATCCAAGAAACCTTCGAGAATGGCCTCGATCTAGAAAACGGGTTTGGCAAAAAAAACCATTTTTGGCTCGTGGGCCATTCCCAATTAATTATTAATGAAAACTTTCCGGAATTTCATTTCATTACCACGTTTTGTCTACATTTGTTTCGGTAAATTACTTATTTTTTTCTCATTTTTTGTTTTTGTTTTTTTGTTTCTTCTTAGACTGCTTGATCCAGCAGATGTAGCAGAATGTAGATTAATAGGTTAGTGTCTAATGTTCATGGATTCTTGTCTTACCGTTTCTCGCTTGATTCAATGTAGAAATTTGTTCCTTTGAGTTAAGTTAAGTTAATTATCATTTTGCGCTTGTATATACACGTAATACACTTTTGTTTTATAAACTCTTGGTGCGACTACATACTGAGTGTATTTCTAGCAACGTTCGAAAGATTACTATAGATTTTAAACTACCTATTGTTTTCCCTAGATTTTTCCGGAAAGAATACACTATAAAGATACTTTTCTAACATTAAATAAACCAAATATTAACGTTAAATACTCAAAGCATTTAAACAAAACAACATAAAATACAAACAAATATATGTAACATAAACAATTATTCCTTACTCTAAATCTGGAGGTCCTTTGAGTTTCCAGCAACTTTTCCAAATACAAAAGAATTGAATTTACACTAAATTTAATTACGAGAAGGCATGGTTTCAACCACAATAAATCTTTAAACACTTAACTTCCACAAACACAAAACTTTAATTTTCTCAATAACGAAGAGAATACCAGATCTCTCGATGGACACTGAAGATATTAATTCCATCAGCCAGGGAGTATGACGAAGATAGCGGAGTCGAAGAACACCAGGTACATAACGGAGATTTTCATAATGACTAAACCAAAATTCAAGAAGAAAGTGAGACTAAATAATTTCCAAATAACTGGCTCGACACGGTTACTTCTTTACACGATCCTTCTAATGAAGACAGGGACGATGAGCTTGTCGTTCATCTTCGCATACTAGTAAAAATACAGGTAACACCTTTCAGCATATGAATTTTTAAAGTTCGTCCGCACAATGATGCGTCAATATTTTAATCCTCAAAGAGGCCTCCCTCGAGGATTAACTCAAAATGCAAATTAATTCCCATAAACCATAAACCAAATAGAAAACCAAAGCAAACTCACAGCCACTTAAAGATCGAAACAAAACGTGAGAAGCATCTGGTCCGCTTGGACCCGGGAGGGCGCGGTGAATACCCGCGTTCCACGGTATCCAAATTTTGACTTCCACAAGAAAATCACAAAGTACCAACAAAGGGAACGGTTTGGTAAAATAGAGAAGTCAGTTGTACACGATATCTCCAAACAAAATACAGACAATAAATTGGATAATGGAAAACTACTGGATATCATTTCTTTGCTGTAGAACTGTCTTCTGCCAGACATGAATTAGCAAATTACGAACATGTTCTTTCTTGGAAATACAGTTGAAACATATAACAAAGATTTAAAAACAGCACAAAGCACGTTCGGGTCATAAAATAATGTATCGGATTTCACTAATGAAAGAAGTATAAAACCATTTATCGAACACATTTTAATTCTTAACAACAGAACTCCAAAGAAAAATATCTGTTAGCAATATAAACAACTTGTTAAACATTAAAAAGTAAGACGAAGCGATATATTTATATTAAATGAATGTATTTAAAGCAAAATTCAAAGTAAAATTCGGATAAGTATGCAAAACTTTAAAATGACATTACATATCTTATCATTTTATCTCGAATAATGACCGAGATACTCCAGAAATAAATTTAAGAAGGGAAACGTACAATTTTCTTTGAAAGAATCTATCAACACAATCGGGAAGTTTTCACGTTTAAGTCGGTGATAAAACGGTTTTTATATAATAGTCAACAGGATTAAATATGCAGAATTCTTCGCTTAGGAACGTTTGTATCTAAGAATTGAAAATAATAAAGGACATAAATGACAAGATGGATTAACGGTACACGAATGCATATATGTACACTATCACTACCAACATATTCGCTTCTTGGACGTCCAATATATTTTTTAGCTTAACTCGATTTATTTGAATCTGTCAAGAGCACTTGATATTTTAACCCCAAGCACGATATAAAATCTTGATAAAATATTTTATCTTCCTTTATACATCAAAAAAGATTTAAAATTCTATATAGAAGGTCGTGTTTTATGTGTAAAAGATATAAATAGTCTTTTATTGGAACCTTGAAGGTACTCATAAAAAAATAAATCCATTGCTAAAATGTTGATTTTCGTAATGGAAGGGAATAGTTAAATGGATTATCGGGGTTAACACCCTTGGCTTCCTGTTTAAACTTTCATATCATTCTGTTGAATGTGTTAGCCTGTCCTATAATGTAATCCTGATCGATATTTATTTATGACTTTATTTATGAGATGTTTCGTAGCTTTTATCTCTCTATCATGTTATTATTATGCATCGTTCCCCTCTATTCTTTGTGTGCGCGCGTATACTATGTGTGCGTGCCGATGCACTTTGTTGTTTATTATTAAAAATGGAATCTTCTTTGACATCTTGTCGATATTTAATTTGGAAATTTCTATTTTGAAAAATGTTTAAAAATAAAGTGACTTTTTTCATTTATTTTTCAGAGACGAGGAATACCTGTACCTTACCCTTTAATTCTTGGACCAAGTGCGTACATCGACCCTGATGAGGTGAGTAGTGCTTTTAAATATTTTTCTAATTAATAATTACACCAAAGGAATTTTATCTACGTTTATAAATTTCACCTGCGAGTGGTGTTTGGCTTTTTTTATTAGCTTAGAAAATTTGTTGAATCACACGATAAAAAAATAAGAGCGAAACAATTTTATAATTATTAATTCATCTGAGATAATTGTGTATTGAGAAAAATTGTAGCCGCAATAATTTATTACTGATGTCGATTGATTATTATAGAAACCGTGAAGACCGCTTGATTACCCATGTTATTGATCATTAATAATTACTATAGGGAGGTTCGTTTGATGGCACCATATCATCTTTCTTATCTTTATTACTTCTGTAATTAAATTTGCTCGATTATAAACAAAATTTTGTGTTAAAATACTGTTTTGATGAAAATGGTTTGTTTTTGGACTGTAGCAATAAGGAATTACTCCTTCAACCAAAATGTAGGTCATTCCAAGTAAAAAAAACTTCAGTTTGCTGAAAATGGACAGTTTATGTATTTCAAGCTTATAATAAATTGCTATTTGACAGCGTGATGTGTATATTGGTTATATCAATTAAGTGGAGGTTAGAATGTGAGGATGAAACCTCGATTAAATTGATAATTAACGGTTTGGGCACTACAAATATAGCACGTGTCATAATAGAAAACTGAAAATTTAGTAACAAGTTTAATTCTGATGCATCGTTCCCTAGTAAATACTTTATTCCTGGCACTGGGGAGATTGTATACGTGTTTTAATAATGTAAAAGCAAATCTTTTACTGCGTGACATTACTCGTGACTAACCACTAACACCTGCATCTCAAAAATTTATTGATCTAACCATATAAACATGTCGAAAATATTTTGCATGTGTCAGCTGTAATGTTTTTAAATTAAAAATTCAACAATAAACCAACAGGGTTTTACTACAAATCTCTTTTGTTTAAGTACAAAACTAATAATGCAATAGTTTATTTATTATTAAAATTATTAATAAATAATTAATAAATAAGACATTTTGTCTACTCTAAAAATCAAAGGAATGTAAGAATTGTATAAGGTCGAAACAGATCTGTCTAGGGGTATGTTTCTTTGATTTGTCGACTAGACAAAATGTCTTCTTTTATTAAGTCTCTTGTTTTATTTCAAAATATAAGACATCTTAAAGATGAAAACAAAAATGTTATCAAAAATAAATTTGAAAACCTAAAGCATTCAATTGTTTTTCTAATTTTCTTATTTTGACATTCGATTACGAATTTTTCCCAAATAACTTCTTTTGCTACCAAATCATTGTTTGTAAACCAGAAGAACCCTTTTCCAGAACTTCGGCAAAATATATAAAAACAATCCATCACCTGCTAGAATTCTAAAGTTTCGATTTTATATAATATAATATAATATAATAGAATTTTAGCTTTTTTACAATTTTTTGTTTTTGACCGATCTTTTTTTCACTTCAAGCGTTTCTCCGTGATCACTGTTATGTATGCATATGTAAAAAGTCTAGATGACAATTCAATAAGTAGTAAATACTTCTTAAGCGTATGCTCAGTCTTTGCTTAAAAACGTAACCCATCCTCGTCGCTATTAATATTCCACAAATACACAACAACACTCTTGGTTATAACACCACTATCCTAACGTGTTTATCGGGAGTTTCAATATTTTCGTGTCCATTTCCATTTTCGATTTTGTCCGAATTTTGCTCGAGATATTTTTTTGGACTTCAATTGCACTTGTGCGTGCCATAATGTGATGAAGTCACTGTCAATGATGGAAGCAATTCTGCAATTTAGGTTTGAGAAAATGAAGATTTTTCCTTAGAAATTAACTTTCTCTTGGTTCTACTTTTAACTTGCTCACTGCGTGTAAGCTCCCGATTCTACTAGTTACAATTCTATGCAGACAGTTCGGATTTTGTTCTGAAACTCAGCCTATGAGTAGTTTGTACGAGTTGATGTCAGATAACTGCATGCGATCTACCATTATAGAACGTTCCTTCTTGTTGTTTTGTCATTGGCTTCAACTTATTTCGAGAATTTGTTTTGCTTTGGTGCCACTATTGACAGATTTTAACTTTACATACCTTTTGGATTGGTTTTGACGATAGTCTAGTCTGATTTGGACTAAGATACTTTTTGGTTTGATTGTGGGAACCTTATGGTATCCTAATCTCGTGATCAACTGTTGCAAAATTTCTCGTTTCTCTATTATTCGGTAGTTTAGTCTTTAGTCTCACTGTCGGACCTTCTGGTAATGTAATGACAATTAGCTTTGGATTTTACTTTGGTCATGTCTTGGTGTAGATATTTTTTGTTTGGCCAATGACCCAAGTGAGTATTAAGGAAAATCTTACTTCCAGTAAGAAACATGTTCGACTATCTACTGTTCAGCTGTGATTTTTATTCGAATGGCTTTTAAGTGAAACTGGCCTCTATTTTTTAATATCCTCCCTTCTATCTCACATGTAGTATTACACACTATGAGGATTCTTGGTGTCCTTTATAACGCTATTAATTTTTCCACTATTTGCTTTTTCAACGAACTCCGAAGGAGTCGTTACTGAATTTGCAAGGTCTGTCCGCATTTTTCGTCAAATTTTGAAATTTTGACTTCAGATTTGGATTCTACATCAAAAACTAAAGACCACGTCGTATCTTAGTTGTTTGATAACTTTTCTGGAACATGGTCAATGGCCGCCGAAAATGGGAAAATTTTCAAAAAATTCTTTTTTACTTTAGAATCATATTCTACATCAAAACATAAGAGAAACGTATACTTTTAGTTTCTTGATATCACCTCGAGAACATGGCCGCCAAAATTTGAAAAAAGTAACAAAACAGGAGTTCGTTGTGGTTATGCTTTGCATTCCCAGATGTTTAGATTTGGAAAACAAATATTTTTGCTGTTGGGCATAAATTTCGAATTTGTCTGAAATTATGAGTTTTCAATTTTGAACTGAGAATGCAAGTAGGGGATTGCGAAAATATTGGCAAAAGAGTAAAATTCATACAGGTACTGGCACAGCAGATGAGAGGTACCGTCTCACGAATCAAGTAATCCTGGTTGTATTCCTGACGAAAACATCTAGACTCTAAAAAAGTACGATTGGCAACTCGTAGGACATCCGCTGTTTTTACATAATACAAGATCTCATGGTTCAGAGTAGAACGTAGGCTTCTTTCGTTTAGAACACTAAAACCACTCGCGTAGACTGAGGCGCACAACAGCCATGGTTCGTTGGGGTTCCAAGAGCCGGAAGGCACACAATAATTAATGGAAATTCTCGAAAATCATATAAATGAATTTATTGAAACTAATGTTGATCGGATTTATAAAAAGAAATTAGGATCGTTTGAGTTCTTTGAATCGAAGAAGCTTTACTTATTAACAGTCACCACTTTTTAAATATCCACTAAGCAAGGTGACGTCTAATTCACATGAATTGTTGATCGTCAATTATGTCACATTCACTTTTGAAATGATGTCTAAATGTTACAGCTCAAAGACGTCATTACTAGACGTGAAAAAGACGTTATTTAATAATGAACTGGATGTCTTTTTAACGTTATATTCAGTTTGGATTGCAAAATAATCGATTGATGCATCCATTGAGAAATAAATAATGTGTACGTACGGTTTGCGCATTTTTTAATACAATGACCTAACTGCTACCCTCGTGTATATAAAAAATTAAATTTTCAACTTCCCCAGTTTAGTACTGACATGAGTGATTTTTAAAAATAAATTAAATTCCTCGTTTCATGTGTATTCTAAACGGTACAACTCCGGATATAATGGAATCGAACAAACAATTCAAGTAATAATTTTCAAAGCAAATAAAAAAGGTTTAACATTAAATAAATTACACAAAATTACTGCCTTATGTTGTAGAAGACTGATATTTTATTAAATTACCCTTCGGAAATGCAACTGACGTTAAACGAGCTGTTTTTTGTTGTTTTGTGCACCGTTCAGCTTGGCTTTTACTAACACAAAACATACAACATTAAAAAGGGGAGGAAAATTACAAACAATAACTACCCTCTAAATAAACTGCATGTGTGTATGTATGTAATGATGAGTTTTGCTTGGTTTATTAAATTACACCCCTGTGATGCAAATACAATTGGCATTGTTAGGTCATTAAGGCTTGTTTTTCAAGCTTCTAAAGTTTAATTAGATGTAATTTACGATTAATTCAATTTTCGTTAAACAATGGAAGGATTATTATAATAAATTATTATTGCAATATTGCGTTTCTGGTGTAATAGGAATAAATTTTGCGCAAAGAGGCAATTATAGACTATAATATCTAACGAACGTTACCTTTTACTTCATCACAATGATCTACTAAAAATAACGTTACAATGAATGTAACACAGTATAATGATAATGACCTTTTAACGATATGTTACATTTGTCGTAAATAAATTGGTCTCGAGAGTACCATAACGGAAAGATCAATGATGTTCTTAGAAACCTTTAATTCTCTTTTAGAGCTGTTGATTATTCGTTTAGAAAATACATTAGGAGAAATTTATTATTTATGCCTTCGGATAATAAATATCTTGGTTTTCTGTTAGGTTTCCCTTTAAAAAGGTCTCGGTTTCATTTTAGATTCTACTTGAATTTAAATGTTTTATTTATGTAGTTAGGATGAGCACAGTTTCAAGGTGATCTGAAATTGAACCAATAATTATCTGTGACCGTATTAATTATGTAATTGGACACGTTGTGCACTCTGAATAATAAGTCAATTAATTTGCAATTTTAAGTCTTCGGCGGTTCGTTGAAAAGCCACATTTTGTGAGTTTACAATTTATAAAAAATTCTTATTACACAGCGTAATTTATGTATATTGGTCATATCTATAAAACATAAAGAAGTCACATCTTGATGACTTGTTTTTAGAAGGTCAAAACGTGCTGATGAAATTGGTTCTGAATTGATAAATAACTGTTTGAGCATTTCTATCATAACACGTCCCCTGATTTCCAAAATCAGTTTTAAAGAAAACACTGGAAAACCAATTCTAATACTCGCGCACACGAAATAAACACAATAATAAGTGAAAAGTGTATCTTGAATGAAAATCTAGTAAAAAGGTACTTGTGAATTTGTTATTTCCACGACCTGGTGATCAATTGAATGTATATTTTAAGGGAAATGTTTGTTCAAAATTGCTCTCTACTGATAACTTTTAATACATGAATCTTGGAAGGTAGCATAATTATCGTTATTGATGATCACTTGAATTAACGGGATCTTATAGGTGTGGAACTCCAAGACTTGAAGGTATCCACAGCAGCACGTACAACTTCAGTATTTGCGAGTGTAGTATCAAACTGCATTTGACTTCATGGTTTTCGATCGGGTCTTAGAAAAGCCTCAACAAAAAACACGATGCTCATCTAACGCACCGATCACCTCCATTTTAGGATAGTCGTTGTTCTAATTTAAAAAAGGGAAATTCCGTTTTGGACACATTCTATTTAGATGTCGGTTAGTTCGATCAGACGCTTATGTTCATTATGAAAACATCGGTGGCTACCTCTAATGGTTCCATTTTATATCTGAGGGGAAATAAAGCATAAATTTATCTTTCCGCGGTAAAAAGCTGAACTTGCCAGTGCATAAACTCTATTAATATTGCCGAATGTAGATTTGTACATGTACATCTTACATGAAAATAAAGCTTTTGATGCCAGAAATGTTTTGAAGCAGAATGTTGCCTAGCGCTGGTTACTGAGAAAATGATAACAGGTTTGGTGTACTACTAAAGTTATAGGGTATTCGTTTGCTCGACAAGATTTCCATCAATGGGTACAGGGATGGGTTTTTCTCAGTAAATTCGGAATTTCATCAACTCTATCTCTCTTTCTTACTTACTTGCCTTACAACGTCGCTTGGTTTTTCTTTCTTTTTCAGATGGCCCTACGCTGTTATCTTTCTTTCTAGAAATATTTTTTATATTTGAAACGTACGCATTTTCTTTGTTTTGTAAGGTTAAGGGAAGGGCTTTTAAAGAATCTGGTCACCATTGATCGTCTCTTGTTTTTCTCATGTTTTCTTTATATCTCGCGAACGGGACGTTGTATCGGATCTTGGGATCTGAATTGTCGGCAGTAGTGAGAGATTGATTTTCCTGGCAATCCGGGCACTATAATCGCTTTGCTTATGACAGGTGTTTTATATTTCTGGAACAGTTAGTCGTAGGTGGGAAGAGGTAGCTTTCAGAGGATTCGGGCATCGCGATCGTCTTGGGTTTTAGTAGCAGATTTCCGAAGGAGTCGTTACTGAATTTGCGAAGTCTGTCTGTCAGTCTGTATGGCTGTATGTCAGTATGCATGTCCACATTTTTTTGTCAAATTCTGAAATTTTGACTTCAGATTTGGGTTCTACATCAAAAACTAAAGACAACGTGGTATCTTCGTTTTTTGATAACTCTTCGGGAACATGGTCAAAATGGCGGCCGAAGTCTGAAAAAAGGAACAAATCGGAGTTCGTTGTGGTTATGCTTTGCATGCCCAGATGTTTATATCTCTTGGATTATCGGCAGTGGCGACAGAGTAGCTTTCGGTTGATCCGGGCACCACTGATCATCTTTTGTTTTTTCTTACAAATTCTCTATAACTCTGGAACGACTAGTTGTAGGGAGATGGAACTTGAACTGTTGACTGTGGTGGCGAAGTGACCTTCAGACGATAGTCTTTTGTTTTTTGCTACAGATTTTTCATACCTCTGGAATGGCTAGTCGTAAACAAGCGAGACTTGCTTTATTGATTGAGCTAGTCACTATCGATCGTTTTTTGCTTTTTTTATCTGACAGATTTTTTATATCACTGGAGCGGCTGGTGGTAGGGAGGTGAAACTTGAACTATTGGTAGAGGTGAAGTAGTGGCTTTCAGACGATCTCGACACTATCGATGGTTTTTTGTTTCTTTCCGACAAATCTTCCATATCTCTTGAACAGCTGGTCGTAAGAAAGTGGAATTTTGATTATTGTTAGTAGTGAGGGGCGATTCGGGCACTATCGATCGTCTTTTGCTTTTTTTATCTGACACATTTTCCATATCTCTCGAGCGGCTGGTGGTAGGGAGGTGAGACTTGAAGTAGTGGCTTTCAGACGATCTCGACACTATCGATGATTTTTTTGTTTCTTTTCGACAAATCTTCCATATCTCTTGAACGGCTGGTCGTAAGAAAGTGGAATTTTGATTATTGTTAGTAGTGAGGGGCGATTCGGGCACTATCGATCGTCTTTTGCTTTTTTTATATGACAGATTTTCCATATCTCTGGAGCGGCTGATGGTAGGGAGATGAGGCTTGAACTGTTGGCAGATTTGAAGTAGTGACTTTCAGACGATCCCGACACTATCCATCGTTTTTTGTTTTTTCCGACACGTCATCTAGAAAAGAAAGTGAGATTTTGATTTTTGTTAGTAGTGAGGGGCGATTCGGGCACTATCCATCGTCTTTTGCTTTTTTTATCTGACACATTTTCCATATCTCTGGAGCGGCTGGTCGTAGGGAGGTGAGGCTTGAACTGTTGGCAGTGGTGAAGTAGTGACTTTCCGACGATCCCGACACTATCAATCGTTTTTTGTTTTTTCCGACACATCATCCAGAGAAGAAAGTGAGATTTTGATTATTGTTAGTAGTGAGGGGCGATTCGGGCACTATCGATCGCCTTTGTATTTTTTTCTGGCAGATTTTTCATATTTCCGAAGCGCCTGATAGTAGGAAGATAAAACTTGGACTGTTAGGAATGGTGGAAAAGTAGCTTTTAAACGATCCGGGGACTGTCGATAGTCTCTTGTTTTTCCGACAGATTTTCCATATTTCTGGAACTGTTGGGCATAAGAAACTGGGATTTTGATTATTGGCAGTGGCGGGAAAATGGTTTTCAGATGATCCAGGCATCGTCGATCTTCTTTTGTTTTTTTGACTACAGATTTTTATATCTCAGGAACGGTAGGTAATATGAAAACGGAACTTTAATTATTGGTAGTTGTGGGGGAGCAGTTTTCAAGCAATCGAGGAACTAACGATCTTTTTTTGTTTTGCTTACTGATATTTTATATATAGTAAGTGGGTCTTATCGACGTGGAGTTTGGATTATATGTAGTGGTTGAAAGAAGAAGGGTGCTTTCTTGAAACACTTATATTTCGAAAATTTAGAAGTTGTAAAAACTTCTTAATCATCAATTTTTTCAGAAACAAAAGAAGAAAGAAAGGAACTTTCTTTGTGTTACCAATAAATTCTAGCAAATAATCTAAATATTTTCTAATTGTTATTAGGACAACAGTATCATCTAACAGAAACTTGTTTATTGTAGTTTATGTATGCGAATTTCCTTTGTGGTAAAATAATATCATCACGATCATATCTGCTTAATTGTTGTGAATATCTCGAAGTTGTCTTTGTGAGTATCCGCATACCAAGAAAGAATAATGCATAAATGTATGAGGTTCTCCAGAAGTAATTAACACCTGTAAAAATTTATTCTGTTATTCTATCTGGGCCTAAAAAATAATGAAAAACTTTCTGATAAAAATCTTCATGAACTAACTAGTCTAGTTAGGATGTAAATCTGAAAAAGTAATTAGAAAATTTAAATTTCAACCCATAGAACAAGACAACAAAAAATAGCGAAATTACCTGCGTGTTAAATAAGTGCGTGTACATTATATTAACAACAAAAAGAAGTACAATAACAAATTATAATGGATTCCGAGAACATCTACTGAAACTTTCCATAACATCTTGTTTTTACGCTCGCGGTATTACCATTGGAGGAACAAGAAAGAAAAAATTAGCGGCAATCACTCATAATTTTATAATAGAAACACTTGGCAGTTTTGCTCTAAACCTATAATTAGTTGATAAAAGAATAACGACCGTTTCTCTCATTCGTGAGCCCCTGACATTGCCGTGGGAGGATTTCAAGGCGTTTCCTATATTCCTATACCACCGGGGTATTAACTGACCTTAGATATGTTAGTTTTTTTCTTCTACAAAGAAAAAGAAAAGAATATAAATGTGTACCTCGAGATACACCTGACCGATTTAGTACTACGTTTATTAACTTACTGTGAAATTTAAATTGGTTGTGCTAAATTTCATATTAGTTTTCAATTTTGCTCTCCTTTTTTTCTTTGGTATTTCCTAATATAATTATTATGTAGTGTACATTCATTATTATTTGTTTTCTTTTACAAATTTACAAAGTCACATTCATCTTACGGGTATGAAGCCATCAAATATTTTTTATTCTTTAAATTTTGATTTTGGGCAAGAGAAGACCATAGGGATAAAAATAGAGAAGATGAAACAACACTATGGGATTTTCTTTTGCTCAAATAGAAATTCCCAGATAGAAAAGGAGGAGTGGTTACCATGAAACTGCTTTGCGCGAAAGAAGGGATTCAAAAATTTAAATTCGCATGGAACTACTTTGTAACAAAAACAAGAAAACAAACGAGACCATAAAGTAGAACTAAAGGAGAAAATAGAAAAAAAGGAATTCTTGCTTGGATTTTTGATTTAATTTTCCAGTTTGCCAAGGAATCTCTTAATTAATTGAATTTATGATGCCAACAGTAATTAGTAAGTCAGAAAGTTCTTTTCTGATAAAATGCAAAAATTGAAATGAAAATCAATTTTATTATTTTATTCATCCGAAAATTTTGTGATGCAGGTTATGCAATTTCAAAATTGAATAGTCTTTGGCGATTAGGTTTGGAAAATCCACGAATTAGCCGAAGGTAAAAGGCAATGTAGCTGGGTAAGTATTTTTTTTTGTAGCATCACGGTTCTGACGTTGGTGGTTCTTCGATACTGTGATGATAGCGATCCAATGTCTTTTCAGAACGGGCCTTTAGAATCACCTCAAGCGGAAGAAGATAGAAAGCCATATAGGGGAAGAAAATAGAAGACTAGAACAGATCTGCTCACCATCCATTTTAAGTACTGAACTAGATGTTGGCAAAAATTAAAAAACGATTTCATATTAAATGTAATGTTCATTTAATTTGTCTTTGTAAATTACGTTTGATTATTTTTATTTTAATCTATGCAATCTAATAATACACAATTACGTGTTACCCGCAATTTTTCTGCTATATCCAAATATTTTTTCGTGCATACTACGTGGGTTTTTCCCTAAATTGTTCTGCAAAACAATAATATAGATTTGTTTTTTTTGGTATTTCGTTTTAATATCAGCATGATTCGGCTGTTTTGAATTGCTTAACTAAGCACAAAATAAATATTGTGAATCTTACGTAATTATAGAATTCCCAAAAAGCATTTACTACTTTATTATCTAGGTTAGCTGTGAAAATTGGCACAATTATAATTCTCCGAATCTCTCACCTAATTAAACCTAACACGTAAGAAATAATAAAAGACAATATAATAATGATAACGTGAGAAGTTGTGCGTATAATAATAATTAACAATAAAACATTATAACCGATAATTAAGCACGTGCAGAAGAATCGCAATGAATATTGAGCATGACATTTGACCCCTACTTTGCGTATGTGTTGTAGATTGTCTGCCTACTTAATGTTCTTATTCTCTACTTCGCTCGTCGTCAGTTCATGGAACAAGAACAATGCAGCACGTACGGTTATGATTATGAATTTTCCTTTTACAGTATATTTAATGTGCAACAGGATATTGACCGAGTTTTATCGTGAACTTTTGATGGACTCCGGAGTGAAAATGTCAAATTTCGTCAGTGAACAAACAGAGCGCATCCTTAATATTATTTGTCGTACGAATTCGGTGTTAAACAAGACTTCCTTTTACAATGGAAATGTAATTGTTATCCCTTTGTCGTCGCTATTGTTTAAACTTTAGACAAAGAGTATCCGAAACAAAATTTACATAAATCCAAGTAGGTTTGGGCTGTTCTTAAAACAAGAAGAGAAAAAAGCGCACCGAAACAAAAGTGCGCGCATGGTAACAGTAAACACAACAACACCCAAAACGTTTATTATGAACAAAACAATGGTTTCAAAACGATCATTATTACATCAACAGCACAGGAGTACGTTCACTTCGAAACATTAAATAACATGACTCGCTCGGAAGGAGGGTAACAATACATGTAAAATACAATCATGCAACGGTAATGAAAGCTCGTGCAACTCGCTCGTATATCATGACTTGTCAGCAACTTATTGGATTACTGTTTTATCAGCTTTCCAGATACCACTCCATTTCGAACTTCCAAAATTGTGTGGATGTGCCTGTCTGTATGGGACCCGATTTTTATTTGTAAAGCTTTTTAAGGTTCGACCAATTCAAGCGTCAAATCGTATTTTTAAATTAAAATCGAATGAAATACATACCTACCATTGTCGTTTACATATTGTTTATGTTTCGAGTTCCATTAACTTTCCAGACCTTTTTGATGGATAAAATATGTTAAAATTGTTTCGAGCCAATGAAGTGAGCTATACAAAGGAATTTTTTTCCCGAATAAAAAATTTTTGGACGAATAAAAAATTTGTTTTCTGTCATTTTTTATATAATTTGTTCGTCAAGGGAACTGTAAAATTACAATGACATGACGAACACCTAAACCTTGCATATAACCTTAAAGATCAAAACATGAAATGTTACCCAAGAATGAAGCGAGTTTAATGATGAAATAGATCAGATAAGAACTACCAAATTAATAAATGAATCCAAACAAATTTTTAAAAAAATTGAAAATAGATGTTTGAGTTTAATCTCAGATATTAGAAGCATAATGAAGCTTTTTTCCGTGCAGGAAGAATTGATATCAGAATTATCCTTAACAAAGTTTTGGTTTGGTTATAATAATCTCCATCTGTTCTGTTTTTCATGTTTTCTAAATCGATACTAGCCTGTTACTATCAATATCCTGAAGTTTCAGTTCTAAACTCCTTGGTAGTATTTAGAAACCTCTTCCTTTGATACAGAGATTGAATTTTCATATTAATGAAGGGATTTCGGAATGATCTTCAAGACCAGAATTGATCTTGGTCTTGTTCTTGTTATAATCTGTAAGTCGCAAAGATCTTAGCCCGTCAACAGATTTCCTTGCTCTGACTTCAGATCAATGATGGTATTTCGGAATGATTTTCGAGACCAAGATCGATTTTGGTCTTGATCTTGTTATAATTCTTGAATTGCGAACCTGCCACTATCACTATATCAAAGTGCTAAACATTCTTCTTCTTCGGTCTAAAAGTTGAAGCCTCTGGCTTCGATTTCAGATCAATGAAGGGATTCCTAAATGATTTTCAAGATAAAAACCAAAATCAATGTTGATCTTGGCCTTGATATAGTTAATCTTCGATTTGGTAAGGTCGCATCCTGTCAGTTTCAAGTGCTCTGCTGACATTTAGAAATCCCTTTTTCGATGCGGAAATTGAAGTCTCTAGCCTTAATGAAGGAATCTTGGAATGATTCTCAAGACCAAGATCAAGATAAACCTTGGTTTTGGTCTTGTTACAATTCGTAAGTTGCGAAGACCTCAACTTCTGTCGGCAGGTTTATCGCCACATCAAAGTTCCAATTCCAAGCTTCTTCCTCATCACAGTTCTAGTTTCAAACCCCTTGCTTTGATTTCAGATCAATGAATGATTTTCAAGACTCAATCCAAGATCGATGCTGGTCTTGGTCTTGTTATAATTCTGATTTGCAAAGACCCTAGCCCGCCAGCAGATTCATCACTATATCAAAATTCCAGTTCCTCCGAGTACCTTGATTACATTTACAAATTGCTCTCTTCGATTCGCAGATGGAAGCCTCTAACTTTGACTTTGGAGCAATGAACAAATTCTGGAATGCTTTTTAAGACTAAGATTGATCTTGGTGTTTGTCTTGGTATATAGTAAGTAAATCTTGCCCTGGTTTTGTGTTGATTTTTTTGAAAACTTAAAGCTGCCAATCCAAAGTGTTTTTCATTATCCCCTAGCTCTTGCTTCTAGTCGATAAACGTTTTTGACGGTACTTTCTAAAGACTAAGGTAAAAATCTAAGTGATTTTTTAGTTTTGGCCTTGTCTTAATTCCTAAGAACATTGAACTGACAATTTAAATAGTTTTCTATCATCTTTTTTCAGTACGGATGTTGCAGTCTCTTATATTTACCCCGAGTTAAAAACGCTTTTGATAAAACTTTCTAAAACACCAACATTCAAATGTAAATGATTTTTAGTTTTGGCTTTGCTGTAAACCGTAAGTTGCGAATTTTGCGCTTGATCTAAGTTTTGCCTTTGGTCTTGTTTTGATTTTTGAGAACTTCAAACTAAGAATTTAAATAGTTTTTTCTCACATTCCACGATATGGAGATTGGAATCTCTAGCAGTTAGTTCGAGTCAGAAACCGCCTTCGATACAACTTTCTAAGACCAACGTCAAGATTTAAATGATTTTTTATTTTTTGGCTTTGTTGAGAGCCTTAAGTTACGAATTTTTCTTTTGATCTTGTTAGGATAAAATTTGCCTTTGGCTCTGTCTTGAGTTCTAACAACTTCAAGTTGACAATGTAAATGGTTTTCTATCTAGCACTTATTCAGAATCGAAAAACGCTTTTAGTAGCACTCTATAAGTAAGATTAAGATCAAAGTTTGGGTTTTGGTTTTAGCTTTCTTGTAAGCAGTAACTTGCCAATCTTGCCCTTGGACTTGTTTGGTAATCTGTTTTGCCTTTGGTTTTGTCTGGATTTTCGCTGACACTTTACTGCTTAATTTTCCATCACCTTTCACCATCGACACTTACTCAAAATTGAAACACTTACTTTACTTTTTTTTACTTTATTTTCTAAAGACCAAGAATTTGTTTTGGTTGTGGACGTGTTGTATTTAAGTCATAAGTGTTAAACTTCCCTCTTACTGTTGTAATTACTTGCTTGGATCATGAATTCTCTCTGTTAAGGCAAGTAGAAGATTAAATGTTGAGAGTATTCTTTTTAAAATGATTGATATTTTTCTTCTTCAACTTTATGAAATTACTGGTGGATACACAATTTGAAACGAGATCTATTTTCTTTATGATTGATTATCAAAACATGTAAGTTGTTCTTGAGAAGATATGATACAACTTATTAATGTTCCCGCGTATACGTTCGAACAAGCAAAATTGAGAGAAAAAAATGCGTTTTTCATCCGAACCGATAAATTGTCCCATTAATAAAAGAAAAAAAACAGATAAATCACTTTTTATTGCATTCGAACGTGACATTGCTGTAACTTTTTTAAAATCGGTTTTAATATTTTAATATTCCATCTTTCCATCCATCCTTCTGCCCTACAATTTAAAAATTTAAGAGTAACTCCCAATATTATAATAAATGTTTATAAATCGTTCTGCTCTCTGTTATATAAATACAATAGCATTTTTCGCTCTAAATAGAATATAATAACACCTCTTTTAAAAAAGTATAATTACAATAAATACACTCAACAACAAAAAAAAGAACCGAACAAACTACGGAAACTCATAAATATATAGAATTTAATGCGTTACAGAAACTAGTAATAACAGCTAATATGTAAATTTACAATGTATACAATAACGTAATTACGGACGAAACATCCGGAAAGAGGATTTACATAGGACTTGGTAAATTAAAACATTAATTTACAGCTATGAGCATTGACAACGACAATCATATTTATTTGTAATTGTGTTACAGACGACCGAGTTAGAATAGAAGTTGCATTAACGTCCGAATTAACTGTATACAATTGTATATAATTATGGGATAAATTTGCAATTGAATAATGCATTATGTAATCTATACAGAACAAGAAAAAAACGGATTATTTGCAAATATCAGTGTTTTATACGAGGGGAGAATTGAAAGTTTCGAAATGTTACTAATAGCTTATTAGAACCTTTCTTCATCTCTAAATTGGTGGGCTGTTTATCTTAAAGATATCACACGTTATAATCAAGGCGTGACATAAACTATGGGACTTGTTAACTCAGAACATGTTTATCTCCTTTTGCACAAGCGTCACAGTATAACAAACTTCCTCTTTATAATTACGGCAATTGTAAAGCTTCGTACACACTATAGAGCAGAACAGCACGCAAGCACTTATTGGAATAAAGTAAGTTGCAGATTCATGCTCGCAAACCTTCCTCACTGAAATAGTCTCTGTTTCATTCACCTAGATGTTCAATTCATTGTTCTACTCTTCAGTGTGCACGAAGCTTAGTAGAACTTTATTAGTCAGGGCTAATTGTCAGTTGTTTTAAATCTGTGAACTTGTAGTCTGAAATTTGGTGTTGTGATGACTTGCTCGCGTCGTGGCTGCGGTATTGTTGTGCATTAAATAGATGAGGATTTAAGATATATACGAGAAAGAAAGTATCTCCGAAGGTTATTTCAATTTCTTTCAGGGCCTCCATCTAAGGATGAGGAATTGAATTCTTAGAATCTTGAGGACGTAATTTTTCCTTTGTTCTTCCTCTCAGTTTACTAATCGACTTCTTAAATACCTCAGGAGATTATCTTAAAAAGAACTTGTGATGCACTTCTTCCGAAAAGTGGAAGTGGACCAGTCATGGCATCCTCTCGCAGATGGTTTTTTCCGTTTGAATCACAGTAATGGTATGGTGGAAAAATAGTGAATTGGTAACTGATTACCTATCTGGTTTCTATGCAAATATGAAAAGGTGACTAGACAGAAAAGTTTCAAGACTGAAGATTTTATTCTATTTGGGAATATGTCTACACACCTGGTTGAATCAGAGTTTTATATTTCCAGGTTTTGCCGCTAGAGGTCACGGCCAAATGACCAAAATTCAATTTCAGAAGTTTTTTGTTTCTCGATAATGAAAAGAGTTAAGTAGGTTGCTTTTGCAAATTCGTAGATTTACCAATTTTGAGCCATCGTAAATAGTCATTAGTTTTTTTTTGATACTCTGGACTATTAGCTACGAAAGTGCTCTCATAATTTAACCAGAAAACAACCAACTTGATTATCAAGATTTCCAAAATCAATCGGCAAGTGTTCCGCATTGGGTCTCGATGCTGACTTCCTCTTTCTCCCGGAAAGGAAAAATGGCGCCTTTCCGAGTAACAACATGAGCCTCGCAGAAATCCCAAATAGCGTTACAGAAACCCTTGAGTTTTCACGAAACTTCAAAAGAGACCTACTAAACACACGCATTGCCACGCAATTTCAGAACAATACCATCATAGTAGACACCGTAATAGCAACAAAGTTCTTAAATGTCGTCTTCGCATAGTGGAAGATGTAACAGAAAGTTGTGTTTGTGCAAATTGTTGACGATGGCAATTGGCAGTTGCGGACGAAATTTTGGTCGTGTAACGATCCTAGATGTTAAGCTAGTGGAGTGAATTTCAAGATGTTATTTTTGCTTAAAGTTGAGAGGCATTGAAGTTTCTGCAACCGCTGGTAGTTAAAGGCGGAAGAAAAGATAATCCCCAGATGAGAAATTACGAAGAAGAACTTGAGAATTTGAATTTTTGGGCAGAAAAAATAAATTTTCAGAGTTGGATTTTATTTTTTACCATCGCAGAGAAGAAGAAGACTTTGAGATATCCTGTTCGTACACATGGAACATAATCATAGAACGAATTTAATTGTCACGGGCTTGTGAGGAAGAAACTATTGATTATCCTGACAAAATAGGTAGGGACGCTGGTTTTGATCAGCTTAGCATATCCCATCAGAGCGTTCGCGCTACTACGTAATCGTGTCGGTGCGCAAACAGAAGAGAAGGTCGGACATAAACAACAAGTTCGTAAACTAAATTAGTCTGCTATACTCTGGATAAGTCAATAGGCGAGGGTTTATTCAAACATTTTGCCAACAAATTGAGCATGGATATAGAACTCGAAGAAGGGTCTAGTGGGATTTGTCAAACTTTGTGATCAGAAAATTTGAAAATAACAATTACTAGAATTAAAGTATTTAAAATGTAACTGGAACGTTTTGCTTGCAAAAATTCAAAAAATTGCATTTTTTATCACTGCAAGAAGTATCAAAACAATAAAGATCAGTGCAGTGCAACTTTTATTATAGTTTCGAATTGGGTAGAACCAATCCTTTTGTGTAGATGTCAGGCTGGGCATTTCCATTAGAATCTGATTCAAATTCTGGGAAAAAAAGCCTGATAGAGAGCGAGGTTACCCTAATTACTGGATAGGAAGTACAAAGTTGCTTATTTCAAAACTGAAATCTGTTGGCAAAATCAAAACTGAGATTCTCTTTTAAAGATCGACAGCAAATATTTAAGTTATGAATGAAGAAGAATTTATTGCTCAAATATATTGATATAAAATCTTGAAACTGTCGGAGGATCAATCTAGAATATGATAGCCTATGGCCTACCTTGACCAGCTCATTTTGGTTAATAAGGGGGTTTATCATTCTCAGCGGTTTAGAGCAAATTTGCACCGCCTGAAGGCTTTGTGCTTGTTTAGCTAGCAAGAACAAGGCTTCGTGCAATTCTAAAACCGGCCTTTCTTCTTTTGCAAAAATAGCCGAAGATGATCAACCAGATGAAGAACAGCTAGCATAAGAAATGCACCAAGAATTCTTTGAATGGGAAAGCCATGCTGGCCCGATCCACTAAGTGGGTGATTTACTAATCGAGATATGACGCCTAATCCGCAGGATTATCTGTGACATCAAGATTGCTGTGAAATGTGCTCTTGAATAAAGCTCACTTCATTGCTAACAAAGTTTTTTTTATTTATGACGGGAAATGAAATCAGTCCATTCAACTATTGATTAAAACAGCACGAAGTTCTACTTCAATCTTGGATTTCACGCATGCCAAGGTCATAATGTAGCTTAAAACATCGCAGAATTCATGAATTTGACAAGAACTACAATATTGCTTGTAAACAGTGAGGGATTTGTAAATCAGCATGTTGAGGTAATTCAAAATTACATTATTGGGCTCAACGATCACAAAGTACTCGAGGAAGAGATTCGTTTCAATCGAGACCTAACTACCATAAGCATTAAATAATCCATGGTAAAGAAAGTTAATGACGAAAGAGTTCCAAGGGGATCAAGAATTTTAGGTATCTCTGAGGGAATAATATTACGTGTTGTACACGACTCAGAAACCACTGCAAACTTAGAATTTTTATAGTTCAGTCAGGATTATAGTCTTTTCATGTTGGACTTGTGAGTGGATGTTTGGCAAAACAGCCTGGAAAGATCTACCATAGACTTCCAAACAGAAGCCATGAAAATGACCTCCTCTGCTTAAGTTATACTGCGGGGGAACTATTGTATCATGAGAATCTATATTACTTCCGGCAGCCAGACAGTGTCTAAGCCACATTCATATGGTTTGCCTTCAAATCCAAACTGGTATTGGAGATTTCCAGTAATCTAACAAGACTCGCAGAACACAATAGGATGAGTCTGGTGTGGATATCAAGACATCTTTGGAACGAAGAAGTAGTTACTAGGGACCTACGATTGAGTTTCACCCTCTGTATGTACACACCTACAAGCTTATTTGTACAATTATTTGAAAGAATATTATAAATATGAAATGATAAAAGCGATCAAAAGCCATTCCTGATAAAATCATACTTCGGTTCGTGATGATAACGCAAGGTCGTCGAGCTTAAAGCCACGAATAAATAAAAAAGTTTACCATAAGTACTTGCAAGAAAAATATCCATATATCAGGTACTTGGTAGATGCCACTTATAATCTCTTCACATTTTATACAATGCTAATTATTTTCCGAAATCAAAGTTGCAAATTACACCATCAATTTAATTTCTACCTACAACAATTTTCATTACCAGTTTGAAACAGAACTGTCTATTATTTTAAATTAACTACTACAAGATTTATGTTAATAGATGCATACAATCATACAGTTTAGATTTTATTAAAATGTTTTTGTTTTTTAAAACAAAAAAAGTTATTAAATGATGTAGTTTTTAGTTACGTAATTATACACTTACAATTAGATGTTATCGCCTGAAAGATACTCTAGAGAATTGCGCCTAAAAACATGATTTAGAAAATCCTTTTAGAAAATTCCTCGTGCTCTCATCTAATAACAGGTAACATGAACTCGTTTTCCTTTTAGAATGTTTTAATCTTTATTTGTTAAACTTTTGTTTATTCGAAAAAGCGTTGCCAGATGCAAAATAGCTACAAATATCTTTTTAACAACTTCTGACAACTTGGCTACCTTAGAAGTTGTTTTAATTAATTGCTAACTGTTTATTTGCACCACCTGCACAAATACTAAAATGTATAAATAGAATCTAAACAATAAGTTTCACTCCCTAACCTTTTGTAGTTACTTGGAATAAAAAAACGAAACAAACAGAAACAGTTGAAACACACCTTCACTAGAACCTTTTAATAATAGCATTTTCATATGCTAATAACCTGTAAAGGTTGTTATAAATGATTATTATCATTATTATTATTTTTATAATTTCATTTATGCGAGCCTAGGGCACACAGCAATATCAGTTCCAGTTTTCTTTAGTAACACTAACATACACTCATAGACATCTGTCATGAGATGATGGATCATAACAGTCATAAATCATATAACGTATATAATAACAACATGTTAGTAGATTCTGCATAACACATATAACAACATACAGCTCAGGTCATTGACATAATTTCTTTAATTTTATCCTAGAAAATCCTTTACACAGTGGAAAAAAAGAAGTAACGAGTAGGAAATGTAATTTTTTCTTTCACACGTACTATATCAACATTAAATAAATAAATAGGTTCCACTTTATTTTAAGGATGATTTATTCGGCATGTCCTAAAATATATGGTTGTGGGCGTAAGTGATATTTATTAATATTGACTAACCTACAACATGATTGATTTGTGGATAAGCAATACATAAATCATGGGAGGGTAACGTCTATAATTTCGGAACTAATTTCCTCTCTTGCGCTCGCTTTTTTTTTGTAGGGATATAAATATATTTATTCTATCTGTTTACTACCACCATCGAAATGAGGTGGGGGAGGTTTTATTTCCTAAACGGGGCGTTTCCATCGTTTGCTTTTTTAATAGCACTTTTTAATGATAATTGACAATTTTTCACTAACCTCATCGTTTTCGGGCAAGAAAATAATTTCCTCTTTCTTGAATGGATTCTTTAAAATTAATAAAACTCATGAACAGACTTTAGTGGTTATAAGTAGGGATGTTCTAATAAAGATAATCAGTTTTATTGTTTCATTTTTATAACACTTTAAGTTTGGGTTCGTGAATTGTTTTTCATGAATTGACAGTCTTCCATAAGCACATAGTTAACTGAACTTTCCTCTTTCGACCCATTGCTGATGGTGTTGCATTTTTATCATCTGGCTGCAACATAAGAAAGAAAAGAATTATTTTTTGTATCTAAATAGGAATTCATGAGACTACCGTTGCAGTATTCACACCCGATCTTAAATTCGTTTTTTATCATTTTAATTTAGTGCATTCCCGAAATTCACTATTTACTGTCGCAATTGGAAGGCGCATTGACTTGTTTCGACTACCTTTTGCGGATATTGTTGTTGGTGGTTAGGATTGTCGACTTGTCCACTTCTCTCCACCTTCTGCTGATCTAGTCTTCAGATTAGGGATGTTGGGACTGTTTTTCTGATGCGGCGAGGTAGACCAATTTGATCAGTTGCTGCTAGTTGCGTTTTGAGAAACGAGAGAGAGGCTGGATATTTATCAAGTTTATTTTATTTCAAGTTGCGGAACCAACAAAGGTTCCTTGGTAAGTAAAAGAGAATACAATTTAGTCTCCGGACACGATTTTGTTGTGTTTATCTACAGGGTGGTATTTTGGGTGGACCCTATATACAGCGTGTTCGTCGGTGTGGGGACAGGTCGACGAATTACATCGTTTTGTGTGGCACTGTCTCCTGGCGCCCTTTTGGTATCTCTTTTAGACTTTTCAGCTAAAAGCTAAGTTTTAGGCTCAGGTAAGATCATCAAAGCGTGGGTTATTTACTATTTTTGAACCTACTCCCGTCTTCGACATGAGCTATGGGCTTGAACATCTACCGATATCTGGCTTATACGGGACTTGTGCATACTTTTGGGCATTTTCCCGTTACAATGTGGTAGTCGAAACGCATGTCACTGTTGATAATATTTACACCCAAGTCGAAATTTAGGGTTTTGGTTTAACTTTGCTAGCTTGTTTTGGGCGTCATCTGCATAAGCTATTTTGGTGTTGGTAACTCGTCTAATAAGGAGTTACGAGTAGATTCCGCAGTGATGGTCCGAGTAGCAGTTAATGGGTGCTACGTATATCCGAAGGTTATCCAGATAACTTAAGTATAGGAGTCAATTGGTATGGCAATTTCAGGTGTAAAAACCGCCGGCCACCACTTTTGAATGGCTTGTACCGCATTTTTGTTTTTGACGAAACCATACTGTCTGGAATGATATAGTTTTTCATTTGGTCTTGCGTCTCCTAGTTTGGTTAATAGGAAAGTAATGTTAGCAGATGAATGAACTTAGAGAGAACAAACTTGAAAATTGTCATAAGTTTCCCTTCCTTCCAAGCGTCAGAGAAGTAGCTCGTATTGATGTTGAGTTTTTGAAATGTTTGCCGACTGATTTCTAGTATCATCTCTCTTGTGATTATCGTTCTGTTCTATTCTTATATTAACATTTTTGTGTACCTTCATTCCTCTAATGACAAGTGCTTGCGGTTTGCTGCTGACAGCAGGGTTTCAAGATATTTAGTTATTTTTTTAATTTGGCTACTGAGATTCTAAAGTTTTTCATTTTGCTCCATGCAGTGTCTTACGGTCGCACTTTTCTGTGTCTATGTTGATGTACATTATAACTTGTTCATGCCCCAGCGCTAATAAATGATAAACTATCATCTCTGTAGATTTGTGTTTTAATCGCTTTTTTTGCTTGCTTTGGGGCATCGAACCATTTACAATAGAACACACTCCGATGTCGCCTTCCATTCATCTTTTTTAATCAGCTCTAACTCTAATATTGGTTAGGCTTCACAGTACGGCTTCATCAAAACTTTTTTGAAGTTAAATTATACCGTCTGATAGTGGACAAAACAATTGCTCGTATTTATTGAAGCTCATTTATGTTCTTTTGGCTTACTACAGCTTCTGATTTTTGTCTACCACAAAAGTTTTCATTTAATGTAAATTACCTGACAACTCCGAACTTTTATTCAATTAGATCTTGTTACCTCTGTCTTAACTTAATGATTCTGAGAGTTGATGTCAACTTGAAGAATTTACCTGGGTCTGTCAATACGACATCTGGCGCCCTTGAATTTGCGTTATTCACTGTTACCGAACTAGTAACTAACTTTGGTTTTATTTCAGGTGAGAAAAGTTTATCGCAAATTCTTTCGTAGGCACAACGCTGATTTTATGGTATCGGTATGTAAGATTACTGTCGTAGTTAGACATTCAAAAGTATTTTGACCAAGGAATTCCTAATGAATGCGTTACCTTTTGCGTTCTTTATGACGATAATATACTGTAGCTTGATGATTCAGTTCGTATTAGTATGCTTCAGAAGTCAATCGATGATTATGCTAGTTTACGAAACTTTTAAATGAATTTTGGCAAAATCAAACCTTTTCCCAAGTGCGACAGGCCCTTCAAACCGGACTGGACTAACTTTAAAGGTAATTGATATTTTTATTCGTTTAACTAAATAAACTTTGTATCGCTGTAATATTTCTGACAGATCAATAATAAATTGTCGAATTAATAGGTTAATTTCTTGGCGGTAATATTGAACCCCCCCCCCCACAAAACTTCAGTTGCATAACAACGATCCCTTTGTTTCAAGTTCCCTAACAGAATGGAATATCTCAAAGACTCAAAATGATCCTAAGCAATTTCCTAGGCTGTTCTATTCATTCCGTTATCATCAAACAATAAACCACCGCAGTAAGTTCCGTTTGCAGTTCTCTGCGTTATGTATGTGTATGTGTGTGTTAGACTGTGAGGGGGGTATCAAGATAAATTAAACGCTGCATGTGGTTTATTGTACGAAATGAGTCATCGCTTCTTTATTATTTTATTACGGGTAATAAAGAGTTCGTTTGTTTATTTGCGTGTATTTATATGTGTGTAACTAACTGTTTTTTTGCGAAAAATAAAAGAAATATTTCAGCATTCCTGGAAGGTTATTCTTCCGCATTTTGCTTTAATTAAAAAACATCCTTAAAATAAATTCCTATTTTTTTTAAATTTTAAAACAACGTCAATGCTCTTAAATTAGTTAATCTTTTAAAACCGCCGCAGGAAACCTTCCAAATTTTAATCAATATCATTTTACAACAACAGTTGTAACCATTGCTGTGGCAGCGAGCAGCAACCCCACATAGTGATCGTAAAAAACACAATTTAAAATGTTCAACCTTTTCAAAGCGAAACAAAAAAAAGAAAAACAAAATTAATAAAATAAATTAAAATACGCCAATATATTACATATAAAACTGACATTCAGAAAATCCATTTACTTTTAAACAGATATGATAAAGGAACACGTCAACATGTTCTTTTGAGTGCTTTTCGAAGTATCGTTTCGAACAAAAACTGACCTACATCATTTAGTGTTTAGTTTTGCGATAAATATTTAATGTCTTAACGGTTTTTCTTTTTCTTTTTTATTTCATTTTGTTCGTTTTCTTTTTTTTTATTCGAGAAAAAATGCAATTTGGTGTACTCGAACTTTCTTTTTCCTGGTGGAATAAATTTGTGTAAAAGGTAAATGAACAGTAGTACTAAATTTGAGGTTATAATTAAAAATTCAACAACTGATTTATATGAAGTTGTCTTAATTTGCATTTTTTACATGTTATCTGATAGAGGTGTAGACATGAAAAGCTTGTAGTATATTGTGTAGGTAGGGCACAGATTTTGTATTTTTATTTTTAACTTGTTTTATTCTTTATTTTACTTTGGTTAATATTAACTGCATTTACGTTACCATATCGTTTGTAACCAATGCATAATGGCTGGATTTAACTTTCATCCAGTAACTATAAATCGAGCTTTATCACCATCGGTAGCTAACGGTTGGGTTTACCCTTCACATAGCCACCTATGGTGGCTAAAGATTAAGCTTTGCCATTCAACAAACCACTTGCACTTAATCACCTGTTGTAGCGAACAGACGGACTTTGACCTTCACTTTCAATGCCTAATGGTCGGATTCAATTTTCCAAGTAACTATCTGTAGTAGCTGAAGGTTGGACTTCACCTGTCATCTACTGTAGATGGATGTTGCCATCATCTAGACAACTAACGGTTGGTTGAAAACTGGACTCTGCCGTTCAAGCCATCTGCGGTAGCTTACAGTTGGATTTGCCGTTCACATACTCGCCTCCGATGGCTAGCCATCTGTTGTAACTAAGAGACGTACTTTGCTTTTCGCCTAACCACCTTCGATCGAGTATGGTTGAGTTTATCTTTCACACAGCCAACTCCAGAGACGGATTGGACTTTACCACCCACTTAGCTACCTGCGATGGTTAATGGTCGGATTCAACTATCCATTTGTCTGCTATAGCCAACAGACGGATAGTGCCTTCCACTTAATCACCCTCGGTAGCTAACAATGAGGTTTAAACATTCACATGGCCACCTTCAGTGACTAAAGATTGGGTAGTGCCATTTAACGAGTTACTAACGGTGGTTGAGTTTGCATTTCACCTAACACCTCCGTTGGTTAAAAATTGATTTTTGCTGTTTGCCCAGACAATACACTTAGTCACTTCCGATGGCTAAAGATTGAACTTTGCCATTAGCCTAGCAATCTGTGATGGATACAGGCCAAACTTCCTTTTCACTTAGTCAACTGTTGTAACTCACAGATGACTTTGCCGTCTACCCTGTCACCTCCTATGGCAAACAATTGGGTTTATTTTTCATGTAGTCGTAGTGTCCGGTAGCTAAGGATTGGACTTTGCCACTTACTCCGATATCACTGTGATGGTTTATCTTTTCTTTAACCTCTCCATCTAGCTACTAATGATCGGGTTTTGTCTGCACTTGGTCAGTTACTGTAGACGACGGATGTCCTAGCTACCCCCGATGACTAACGGTTGGCTTTACTTTCACGTAACTACCTTCTGCGATTGAAGATTTTACTTTGCCATTCACTTGCGTTGGCTAAATATTGGCCTTTTGTTATTTACCGAAACACCTAGCATCTAACAGTTGATTTTGCTTTTTACATGATTATTTCCTGAAGGCTTGACTTGCCTTCCACTTAGTCACCTGTTGTAGCTTTTTTTATTAGAAAATAGCTAAGTTCACCTTATAGGTTGTTACTCTGGTCTGATTGTATTCGTATATAGAATCTCGAAAGAATAACTGAGTTCGTGACGATGATATTGGATAAAATGAATTTAAATTTTAGGGGTATTTTAACTATAATTATCTGCAGCAATTAAAGGTTCCATATAGTGAGCATACATTTCCACTTTTTACAGGTTATATCCTTTAATTAATGTTTGTCAGGCTCACAGCTGAATACTGTGACAGTGGTCCTCATAACTAACCAAAAAGTCTTGATAAATTCTGTTTCTCTGTCTTTCTATGGAAAAGTATGGGTGAAGTTTAAATTTTTATTCAAATCAAAGTATTTTAACTGAAACTATCAAAAATGAAGCGTTAAAGTAATCAGAAGTCAACTAGTCATCGTGTCGAATTTTAAATTATTGCAGGTTAAAGAATTAATTAGTGACTGACTTGCATTAAAGGTTATAAAATTGCTTGGTTATTTAGATTTCTGCCTGCATCTGTAAGTTACTTAATTTTCCACTCTCTAGCATCGAAACCAAAAATATTCTGGAAGTTAAAATGAGCTCCATAAATCCATTGAAAAGGTAAGTAGGGTTGGTTTATTAGAAATGAATCCTATAGGAACCATTCATATACAAAGCGGGGCCAGCTCTACGTCACTAATATGTATTTTTCAAATTCTATGAAAATCAGAAAAAAAATGTATAAAAATTCTAAACGCGCTTTATTCGTTGCTGTTTTTCACAGCACGTATTACTGCTAGATTGAAATTTCAACTTGAAGTTCCAAATTGAATTACGAAAGTTTATTTAATATTTAATTCCCTTATTTCGTTTGATATCGGTTGATTGATTGCTTTAAACGCGAAATTCCCAAATAATATTTTTAATAAAATTTTAATCTTCCCTTATAATTTCAAAATTAAAAACCTTTTTGTATTTCCCGTGTAGAATAATTCTTTACATCGTTTTTTCTGTACTTCTACTAAATTTTCCCCTTCCTCTCTTTCGTCCTTTTAAATCCCCATTTAATTAATTTGAATTTGAAAGCATCTAAATACACGAGAGAGGCGTTTGAATAGTGAGATATTTTCTAGAGAGAGATAGATGGGGAAGAAGTGGGAGAAAACAAGTTATCCTGGGCAAACAACAAACCTCATTATTATGTTTACTCTTCGTCCTTTATTATCCTATTTGTCACTCTATCAAGGTTAGCCACCCTGACGTGGTGTGTAATAATCACGGAGAGTTGAGCGCGAGAGCATAGCAACATTCCTATGTGGTAGAATTCCGTCAGAGAAAACAGCTGTTCGACGTTCCTGTAAATAAACCGACCTTTTTGTCCTACAAAACGTTATTTGTCATGTTTTTATTTTATCCTGCGAGTTTTTTAATGAAATAAAGAGAGGGAGGTTGGTTCATTTTGCTTTATAAACAATTATTGTTACATTTATTTCTATGATTAGATTGTATTATTGTGCAATTTTCATAAGGAAAATGACAACAAATAAGATTGAAGTCAGTTAAGCTTTCATTTCTTTTTGTTTTTTTTTGTCTTCTATTGAATTCACCTGTTGGAAGTAGTACACCTTGACATAAACTTATTAAGTCTGTACAGTCAACTTTTTTTTTATAATAGGTATGAGTATATGTGTGTGTGTACTTTGTAATATAAACATAATCACCAACATTACTATTCATGTAGAATGGAAGTTTTTGTGTGACTCGGAAAATGGCATTGTAATTGGCAGCGTACATGACATCATAATTCAAAATGTGGTATCGAATACAAAGTCGGATGCGTATGCAATTTATTAAATTATCGAATCGGTCTGATTTAATTGCGTATTCAGAACATACGGCCCTGCATAAATTATTGCGTTTCCCATTTATAATTCTATGGAACTGAATGTATATACAGCGTGGTTAAGAATTCACTTTTCATGGTTGTTTCTGCACTAGCAATACTCCCAATTACCGCAAACACTGTGTGGCGTGATAGATTCAGCCCAAACTGTGTGCTGTCTGCGTGGTTTAGACTATTCTGAGTTTATAAATGACAAGTTTACAACTTAATTTACAAGACGCTAGTCCATCACGGATCAGTTTTTGTTAAAATCCGAGACGATTACTAAGGTGTGATATATTTCAAAGGCTATTTACATGGAGATTTTGTATCAATCGTCGAGAGATTTTCAGGAAGTTTTAGTTTAACTTTTTTTAATTGGATACATCATCTTTGGATGCTCCGTACCTACCTGGAACACTCCATCGTTTTAATCCTATTTTTTTCTAACCATCTTAAAGGAAACTATACTATTTGAGAGGTCTAGCTTTGTACTTACACGAGCCAACATTATCCTCGTAGGTCAGAAAGGAAAAGTTCTCATCAAAATAGATTTAAACTCACGAAGACTATCTAATAGACAAAACACTAATCGATATAAAGTATTAAAAAAAGTCACTCTTCAGTAAAGCCAGATATTTTTTCACTATCATCTTCATTGCCCTTGCTATTTTGCAAGTGGAACGTCATCAAACAAATCCTAATCGGTTAACTACTACTGTTACACCTCTAGAATGGAAATCCGAATTTGATAGGAAACATTAACTCTGCGTTTAAGAGAAATAGATATTGAGCGCAACCTTGGAATTAAAAACTTAGTTTTACACATGATACTGATAGATGGCGCAACGATAATTCTTGCTGCTATAAAAGAAGTAAACCTAGAATCGCCATGATAATAAGTCATATCTGTTTGGGTTCTTTAGGTCGAGTGAAACCACGCATATCAATTAGAAAGTTGAAATCATCACGTCTGTTATCGAAATGAAGCTTCTGTGACATCTTTGCTTTTAAGAAAGTATCGTTGCTGCAATTTATTTCGTAAAGATTCATCTGAATGAGACTGCATGACTGTCATCCAATACAACATTCTGTTTGAGCTGTGTGGCCGTTCTGTACCTATTCACTGTTATAACGTCGTTTCTATCTTTGACTTTACTTCTTCGTGTCTAGTTCATTTCTTAGCTATTATGTACCTTGCTTTTCATTATTTAGTGTCAGTCTTGTGGATAGAGATTCGATATTTACATTGAGGAAGAAAAAGAATTGCAATCATTAATAGTAGAATCCATTAAAGCGAGGTATATCAATGCAATTCGTCTCGTTCCATATTGCACTCTTGATAACAATATAACCATGTCCTGCATGCAATTATACTAGTTCATGTTAGTGCAATCCGAAACAAAATTATAGATGAAAATTCTCATGTTTCTATTACTAAATCGTGTTATTAATTTCATTGTTGCTTTGTATAGAGTTTATTTCAAAACGAAACAAAAGAAATCTCCGTTTTTAAGTTTTTACACAAAAGCGTTTTTATTAATTACATAACAATCCGCGCGTTTCAAGTTTTTAATACCGGCAGACTGTGTGTCGCTGGGCAAGAGAGGCTGAGGTGTGCCAATCAAAGTCACGGCCAACTTATCTATTGTTAATCATGACGTGCGCATTGTCAAGGCCAGGGCTGGGCTCGAATTAGTTTCAGCTGTTCAATCTATTTTAATGATGTTTTCCTTTGTGAAAAGAAGAGGTAATTTATTTTTGCGGAAGGCGGTTCCAGTTTAATTGACCGATAAAAAGTGTCGAAGATAATGGTAGTTGATCATTTGTTTATTTATTATAATGTTGTAGTATACATGTATATAAAACAAGAGGAATTTAGAATGAGCATTAATCATCTGCTTTTTAATGATTTCTTTAATAAAATTAAATCAGCGCCGCTTTCATTTTGTGTATAAGATCGAAAATAGAAAATGCAAGCAAGAATTTGATTACCTTTTAATATTAAACATTAATCAACTCGCTTTGAGTTTTATTTGCTTTCGATAAAATACAAGAAAGCCTTAATGAGATTACTTACGTGTACTTTAACCAAACAGCAATTTTCTATTTACAGTTGTTACTAATCGTTGATTATTATTTGTGGTAAACCAAACTCATTATATATAAACCAATCATAAATTATTATTTCCAAGCAAACTAACTAACATGGCACACTTACTGCAAAAGATGGTTTCCGTTGCGCCTTGTAACTTGGAAGTAATTCATTTGTTTTTTCTGCATGCAGTGGGTATACATACAAGAAAGAAGAATCGCCTCTCGTTTATTAGTTTTAAAACCCACAACCACAACCGGTAGTCAACTCAACTTTCTTAATTTCCTACCAATTATAAAATTAATGTTTTTAGTGCAATTAGGTCGAAAGGTCACTTCTACCGTCTTCCTCTTCATCATCTCTTCTTGACAATGTTTATTTCTTTTAATAAATTTGCAATCAGAAGTGTTTTATTATGTATTAAGTAGGTAGGTTGTTTAGGTCTTATTATATTAGATTGAGACAAAAAATGAGGTTATGTCATCTTATTCTATTGGCTTTTATTATTATTATTATTACAATAATAATTATTATTTTTGTTATAAGAAACATTTAAGTTTGAAAATGCGAAACTTTCTTGATCAATTTCCTTGTATGTACTATATATGTAAAGAGCGTCCTCGAACGATTCTAGAATTGAATGTATTTGAAAAAAGAGATACCCAAATCAGATTTTTAAGTAGGAACGTTTGGCGGATAAAGCGTTACTGTTCTCCATCTCCCTCCATCAGACCAACACTAGGACACCTTCGGTATCTACTACCGAACTTTGTACTTCATCCTGCCACCTTTGGGGAACTACATTGGGTTTTGCTCTCTACCACGCCACAATCTAGTTTTATCCTACAGTCAAGTCTTGACTTTCACCAAACTGATGCATACACAATGTATGCTGCTCTTCAAGTTAGTTTTGATCTTTTTTTCCACAATCTAATTTAACTCTCTCTTAGGCTGCAATTGGGATGAACAGGCCACCTTTGGTAGTCCGTTACCGAGAATTTTATTCCAGCATCCTTTCGGTAAGCCACAATCGAGGTACAGCCTTCACTAGCACATTCTGTCCTTTATCAGGCTATCTGATGCATAAAAAATGATCAGATGGGTATCACTTAGTTAACGCATCATTTATTAATTTTATCTTTATTTCATGCTCTTTACTAAACTGCCTTTAGTGAACTACTCTCCACCAGGCCACCTTGAGTAGCCCGCTATCGAGCTTTGTA
>VTPC01003166.1:180973-203070 GCA_011009095.1 Ignelater luminosus
TAGCCCATTTGATGCTTACAAAGTGTTTTGCGGGTATCGCGTTGCTGCCTTTTGAGTAAATTAATATTTGCACTGTTTATTGAAGTTATCTTTTCCACGATTTCCAACTTAATCCTCTACTAGATCACCTTCGGTGGTTTACAGTCTCGCTGCACTCTCCACCTTTGGTAACCAACTGTTAAGTGTCGTCCCACAATCGAGTTTTCTCTTTCATTATCTCATCTGACTCAGTTGCACTATTTCTTGCCGTTTAAATCCTTCTGTACCCCATAGTTATAAACCCTGAGGTAGTCGCTTCACTGGCATAGTTTCTGTTGCTGCCACTGCAATTTTTACTAGGTCGCCTTAGGGTAGCGTCTTCCATTCTTTTACTTTACTTGTCCGGTGTAATAAAACTAGTTTCGTTTTTTACCAAGTCTCTTTCGGTAACTTGCATTTGGCCACTTTCGTGGCATACAAACTTGTTTCGCCTTTTGCCATGCCACCTTCGCTGGTTTCTGATTGACTACCAGACCACTTTCGATGGTAGACTCTCATACTTTATTTTATAACATATAAAGTAAACACTACGTACGTAGATTTTTGAAAGCGGGTGGAAAACAAAAGCAGCTTGGTCACTTGCTAATTAGGTCGAGTTTTGGAATTTTTTTTCCATACAAACTGTCGATGTCGGTTGGGTATGATAACCATCTACTATTTGATTTGCTCAGAAATAGAAATTCAAATTGTTTATGAAAGATGAAATGTGCCTTGGCATTATAGAGCCTGGTCTTGTTGTCATTTAGCGACTCTAAAGTTCTGAGTGCGATGGTTGTATGCATTCCAAGACCATAGCAAGCAGTAACATTGAATGTCGTAATCAATAACTAATGAATGAAAAATCCAATTTTGAAGAGTTACCTGTAACGTTCATCTTTTGCTGAGTATATGGAGCATTTGTTTATTTTTCATTACGGAAATCGATTTTGAAATTTTTATTTGGACTTGAGTTACTAGATTTTACACTTTTATGGCATTTTTTTGATACTGCCTTAAAGTTTATCTACTTGGTGTCTAAGAAGTGTATTTCTGATGTTGTTAACCAGACAATTTTGAACCTAATAGCATATGAAATCAAAAATTGCTTTTTTTGTCAAATTGGTTAAGTAGGACTTGCTAGGTTTTGATGGAGGACGGCAGGGTTGTAGTTCTTACGAAAAAGAATAACTTAACGAATTGAAATTCTACAAGTAAAGAGTTATCACTATTGTATCATTCGAATTCGATGAGGAGGAGTTGAATGTTGCCGAGAAATTCGTCCTTGCTCACCAAAATCTTACTGGGACTAAGGATGCAGAAAAACAGTCTAGTTTTAGTTCTTTCATTTATGAAAATTCAATTTTGCGTTTGATTTGTTGCTTCACGATTGAATAGGATGCTCAGAAATACTTAAAAGGAAACAATGGAAAGATCCAAAGAAACTCATAAAAGTGAGATTTTCTAAGGTTGTAATACCTTTGTTTCTATCCTGAGAGAGAACTGTAACTTTCAGAACGTAATTAAGGCAAAAGTTGCGGAAACAAGAAACAGCAACTCCTTTTTTGGACAAAGAGCCAAAGAAGATTCCAGTAGCAGTGACGAATTCTCAGTTAGACCCACTATGCCTAGAGGTAAAATGAAAAATTTAGATATTATGTAAATTTAATGTAAAATTTAGTATCTTTTTCTGTTTTCGATTGTTTCGGTATTATTTTCTATCAGTTTTCATTGTAAAATTTGTAATAGATTGTATCCGTGAACCTGACTGAACTTTTTTCGAGATGGATACATTCAAAAAGAAAGACGGACTTCTGGATTATAAATACGACATCATGTTTATACAGAAAAAAGAAAAATGAAAGTAAATATCGTTATACCTACTACTAGATATAATCAAAACAAGATGAGAACGTACCAAAAGTAAATATAAAAATCCAAGTTAACTAGCAATCTATAAGTTTAAACAAATTTATGTAAAAATTACCAAAAAGAAGAGAAAAAAAACGAGAAATCTTAACTCTAAAAGCCAACAGCGACTCTGTTTAAATCTTAACTTTTCACTTCGTGAAACTTTAAAGTCTAATCCCTTTAATCAAGAAATGTATTAAAACAGAACTTTAAAAAGTTAGAAAGTTTAATCTTCTCTTCTGTGAGTAAAATCGCAAGAAAATTTTAAGTAAATTTATTATCTATCAATAAAACGACAAATTTACATTCATCTTTATTAATAATAAGCATGCATTTATCCAATCTAATTCGCTTATCGGGACGATCTTTTAGCTCTTTAATAAATTATAATCAATAATCTTTCCGGACGCTTCTCATTTCATTTTATTTTTCATTATTCATCCTAATTATTAATTATTATGTTGTAGTGGTGACACATTAATTTATATGTAAAGACATTTTAGAAAACAACTATAGTTGCTTCTTAGCATTTACATAAAAAACTGACCAAAACTTGCTTTTGATTATTTGAATAAATGGATCAAACGATATTTTCTTGTTCATTTTCAAGAGAGTGTTATTTTAAAATTTAAATTAGCAAAAACCAAAATTTAAGTGCCAAAAATGAAAAACTGAACGAATTCTGTTTTAAGTTAGAGAAACATCTCCCAGTTTGCTATTTCTAGCGAAATCCCCGAGAATGTTAATTCGCAATAGTTTCTTACAATTAGAGATGATGGTTGGTAAACATCAGATCACTTCTTTGTCCTCTTCGAATTAGTCGCCTACCGTTGTTTATTGAGTTCACTATAGTTGCCTGGACATTTTCGCCTCTTTCGCGAAATGGTTTTCCTTCACGATCAGCCAATCCAATATTTGCTAGTGAAGATGTTAACACAGGTTTCTGTGGGTTTTCTGGATGAGATCATTCACTTCTCCAGTTTTACAGATCTACCAAAAAGGGCCTAAAAGCTTGTCAATCTTATTTTTTAGTATTTTTGTAGATCTTCAATCCCACGTGGTGTTCGGGAATGTATAAACGTTGTCGTCTTCAGTTCTTTTCGTTTCGTTGCATTCGAGTTGCCAAAAATCATCTGTATTCGCCAAAATTTTTTTTTTTGCATATTTTGCAATTTTTCCATCATCGCTTACATTGCCCCACGACATACCTAACCATATGGATTGTCCCTGTCGGGAATTCCATGTCATCACTACTGTGGGCCTCAACACCTTAGTCGGCCTACAGTAACTACAAATACCTACATACCAACATCATGTCCCGAAATCCAGCAATCACGTTCATACATACGTCTGCCATAAATCCTACTACCACCACCATCAATCCGGTCGAATAATCTAGAATGGAGAAGCAAACACTAAACAGCAAAAGCAAAGCAAGTATATCTTCATAACAAGTAAAGATACAAACTGCGTTTGGAGAAAATCCCAGCTTCTTTGCCTGGGGTGATATGGGCTAGAGTGATCGGTTTTTTCTCACCTTTTTTCTATGGTTCTTGAATCTAGGAGAGACCAAATTTCCTAAGTATACTGTCATTTTTTCCCGTTGGGTTGTCCTTTTTCACAATTCACTATTCGAGTTCAAACTAACATATGGTGAGGGAAGAAATCCCTACTATTTCTTGAGGATTTGTTCTGGGCTCATATGCCTAACCTGGAGCGAAGTTTACTATTTAGGAATTTTGTGGTATTTTTTGGAAATTGATTCTAGCTGTTGGATTCCTTAATAGATGCTCCTATAGGGACTAGTTTTCCGATTTTTCCTAAGTAGTCCACTTTAACAACGTTTGTTACATCATGGTCGCGCATTTTGTGATGTAACAACAGCGAAGTTCTGCAGAGTGAGATTTAGTATCATCGTCCTTTCTATTTGGGCGGAATTCTTCTCTGATATTTGTTCGAAGATCTTTTCCAGCTTATGGATATGAGGGGCTTGAGAGAAGTCTTTAGTAGAGGTTCTACAAGGCTTATTCCTTGTCTAGACACGGAGAAAATACCCCATATGGTAATTACACAATTGATGAAAACTAAAACTAGAAACTTTCTCGTTAATCTTAGCTCAGTGCTTTGTACTCTCTGTGTTTCCCGTGGTTTGTAGCACCTCTTTTTTCTTTTACTAAAAACAGCTTGTGGAGTGCCTTACTGACCTGCTAACCGAACGTTAAAATATTTGCCTTTTGGTCAACGTGTATTACTTCAGCGAAGATATTCACCTTGATTTATCTTGGTTAGGTTAGAGCTCAACATAAATGTTTTATATTTTGACTTCCTCGGGAGAATTCCTCATAGATTTTGTTTTTCCTCGGTGGTGCTAGCATCAAATCACTAATTCTCTTTATCATTTACAGACAGAATTGTCAGGATGAATTAGTCATCGATGTGGTTATTATGCTTCTGAATTAGAATCTCCTGAAATCAAGAAATGTAAAGAGTCGATCTAAATGGAAAAGCACTACAATCTTAGAGTCAGTGATCAGTATAATAGTGACTTCGATCGGTGGTAAAGAAGTTTAGTTGAAATTGAAAGACTTATAACAATGTAAACTTCGATTTTTGTTATTTAAAAATAATTATTGATTAATTAACCTGATGGTCATGAAATCAAATTTGATTTTTCTCGATTCTTTTTCAATTGAAACACCCCGTATCTGTTGTAGTGATTTAAAGCTTTGTACACACTGGAAAGCAGAACAGCGAATTGGGAGGTCGTGAGAGACATTCATTCATTCACATCGAATCGTCAGTTTTCCAGTGTGTACGAAGCTTAAGAAAACATAGAAGTATTGGAGTTTGATACCACATTCAATTAGTGTGTTTCAATGGTAATTTTTAATTTAACAAAAACAAAACAATGAATTGCTGCAATTATTAACTGCATAATTGAATTTTTTGTTTATTACAGGAAGTTATCGAATAAAAGCAAAAATATCCAATTCATGATAATGTCAAACGTGTTAACGTAGTATCTCTTTCACATGTTATTTAACAGAGAAGTTGTAAACAATATAAAATATCGTTTATCTCGTTTTTTTTAAACCTATGTGTAAATATTTTTGTTCTAATTTTTTCTTCTTCCAGGCGATAACGAACTCTTTATACACACGACCCGTGTAATATTTACGCTTGCGATTATTTTTAAAATCTTCCTAGTTTACATTGGTTTTATTTTTAACCATCTTTTATAAAACAACCACGCCGTAAGCAGTTAATTAAAAATTTATAATTTTTCATTAATTAAGACAGTTAACCTTTTTGAAGCTTCTCAAACAAAAAAGGTTCCGATTATAGAAGAGGAAGATTGAAAAAACGGCAATAAAAGGAGAACGTTTAAGTGGATTTTAATATAGTACAAAGTTTGATCAAGTAGTCACGACGATGATTGATGATGAAAAGCATTGGTTTAAATAATCTTGCGTACGATCTATCAATTTTTATTATTTTCGCGATGGGTGATGTAGTAAGACATTTATAAAATGTAAGGTGGCCATTAAAGTCCTTTACGCTTGCCGGACCAAAAAGTGAACCCACTGAGGAGGCACAATTTTTTCTCTTTCTTTCTTCTTTTATCTTGTTTTGTGTTCACCCCGAGGCATTTCTACTGTACTACTTGTCTTTTACACAAAAGTAGGTTTACCTTTACAGACAAGCACACAAGACGGAAAGAAATAAGACGAAATTGTACGTACGCAATAAGGAAGTTTAAAAAAAGGGAAAAATAAGAAGGAAAAAATCAGGAACCAGTTTTGTAGATGATTCTCTTAAAAGAAACGAGGTCTGTAGTTCAATTTGTGGGATATTATCAATTTGCGTATTAGATATGCTAATTTTCTATACGCTTTGCAAGAGATGTAAATTATGACAGCAAATAAACATTCTAGAAACTCATCGCGGTCGGATTTTAAATTATGCTAATTGAAATGTTTTACAAATTACTAAATGGTTTAATAAATTTTGATATTTTCTAAGGTTATGTTAATAGTTCTCAACTTGTTTCGCGTGGATTTCTTTTCTAATTTTTATTTTTAAGAAATCATAAAATATACAGTTTTGAACTTAAAGAAACTATGCGACAAAATGAACCCACGTTATTTAATCAACGTCATAAAATAAATAAATTAGACATTAATAGCATCAACATAGGTTCGTTACGTGGTTTCTAGGTGAACAATAATTTAAATCCGAGAACGTTAACATAAATAAAAAGTTAATTAGATTGAAATCCAAACAGGGATTCTTCGTCTATAACGGTATACCTGATTTGTATATGTATGTACATTTGGTTCATTATCATTATATAAACGTAACAACACTAATGGGTGAAATTTGTAATGGAGACGTCCACCTTCCGTCATACTTTTCGCGGGTAATGTTGTATTGTTAATAAATCCAAGCAACTAATTAGTGTTCTGTTTTTAATATACGTAACCTACTCTGATTGTATCGCAAACAAAAGGATAAAGCAAGGTAACATCGAATCCAAGCCACCCATTGTTGCTAATTGTTAACTTATTCGTTTTGTTTTACAATTTGATGATTTTGTCACCGGACAATGATATTTACAAGTGGCTAAAATTTAAAGATAGTGAATTTAGTTTTGAGCATTTGTCATTCCATAATAACAAATAAATTTTCCTCAAATCGAAAAATTCAAACTCTGTTATGTATTCAATTCAAATTCAGTAATCTAACCTAACCCAATTCGAGCTCCATTAATTGCTTGCTTCTTCTCGACACAAAAATGGATTTTAGTAGTAACATTGGAGAATTTCAGAAAATCGCTCCAATCTTTCCTTTTGACTTGAAGTTTTACCAACATCTGCCAAAATGTCAATTCGGAGCAGTGACAATAAGTATATGGGCACCAATTTAGAAAAACTCCATTTGCGGCCAATCTCATTGTTTTAAGAAGCTTTAAATTCTTTTATTTTTTCCATTGACAAATCCAACGAAATATCAGTATTGGTTGCCATCAAAATCATTTATATTGCATTTTTACCAATTTTTCCTCCATTGTGTATCTTAAGAATAATGCTCAAAGCTTGTTCAAAAAATTTCCCTATGATCCTGAGTAGGTAAATCAAGATCATTTATTTAACAGTGGAAGAGTACCCTTAGCTACCATCTATATTTTTGCAAAAACACAGAGAACAGTAATAGAGAAAGAGAAATCAGATACTATTGTTTCTTGGTTAGAAAATGCAAAATGACTGTAAGTGCTATTCCTCGTCGGTCCAGAGACCGTAGAGCAAACCAAAGTTTTGGTCTCTCTAGAGGAATTCATACAGTAACTGCCTATTCGAACAATCTTTTGTTTTTAAGATTGTAAGTTATAAATCTTTCACAAACACTTGAGTTACATCAGGGTTTGTCGTACGAAAAACAAATGGAGTCGAAACGAGAGCAAAGAAGGTATTTGTCAATTAAGGGTGATTATCTGACTAAGATCGACATGCGTTTGGTCTTCTTTCGATGATAGACATTATTTGCTTGGTTATACTTCATTCTTTCATTCGCAGAAGTTTTTTAATCTGACACAACAGATCTGTACCATATAAAATTTCTTGACAAATAAAGAGAGCTTGTTTGTGTGGATGCCAGTTACCATTACCTCTGCCATCATTCTTCTGATTCTATTTTTTTTTACTTTCTTTACTTCTTTTACTTCTCTGTTCTAAATGGCAAGCAATCTACTACATTTCACCATTTTGATAACATTCACAAAGAAAATGCTCTAGTCGTATACAGGGTGTAGAATGAGGTACTATACATATGCAAGGAGCATGTTTCTGGGACCATTTCGATAAAGAATGTCTATATTAACATAATTTCGATTCGCAACAGTTGTCTAAGCGTTCAAAATGCGTAATGACCAGAAATAATTAAACAAAATGGGGCACCTTATTTTAGTCAGCGTGCGTAACAACAACCCAATAAATAGATCAGACGTGGAGGGCCATCACTATCATTAGAAGCTTACTAGTAAGAAAGTGAGAAATAACCGCTATTTGAAATAGCACTCCCAGTGTATAAATCCTGAAGGACGTCGCTTCGTACAATCTATCTGACCTTCTTATTGTTTTCTGTTTGTGTCGTATTTATCGAAAATGGCCTCGGGGAGTTGTCCGTTCATATACAGTTACTTATACACTAAAAGCTGTAGCACCGCAGGTAGCTCGGTAGAACACCGAGCTCGAACTTGGATCAGTACAGGTAGCTAGTTGGAGGGCGAAGCTTCACTTGTCTTTGTAAGTTTTCTTAAGTAGGTTCATGAAAGGTAGTTCTTTTAAGTAGATTAATGAAAAGCGAACCCGATCTTGGTCCTTTCGAAGACGGGGTTAATGGAGGGCAAGACCCAACTTGTATTAGTACTTATAGTTCTCTTAAGAAGATGAATGAAGAGCAGAGTTCGTTCTGTATTCGCGTTTAGTTCAGTTATCTCGAGAAGATTAATGAAGATTTTTCAGTTTTCTCAAAGAGATTTAAAAAATTTGAAAGGTGGCCATACTGGAAAACGAAGCCTGAGCAGTTTCTAAACGAGAAAAGTTTGATCGGTGACTGCCTGTGGCCACACTAATGTCTAGTGGTCAAAAGTATTTCTTTTTCTTAGTTTTAATAAAATTGATAATGCAGAATGCTCAGCTAGTGATGTGATGAGATAATGGAGGCGAGTCCTCAAAGTTCCAGTTTGACGAATAACATTGTTATCACTATTGGAGAGCGGAGCCCGACTCGTGTTCGTATTTAACTTTGTCAAGAAGGTTAATGGTCGGCGAATTATGACTTTGGACATAGGGAAGGCGAAGAGATACCGTTATCGTGTGCGTATGTCTCTCTTAAGAAGATTAATGAAGGGCGGAATCGGCTCGTATTTGTTTTAAGTTCTTTTGAGAAGCTTAATGCGGAGGGCAAAGGCCGATCGCTACTTGTGTTTCATTCTTTCCAGAAGGCTAATGTTAATTCTCAAAAATGTTAATGAATTTGGAAGACGGATTAGGAACCATTTCTGGAGGGCGAAGCCCGAGCAATTTCTAAATGAAAGGAAGTCCAAGCCTGTGGTGGTCACACCAATGCCTACTCTAAGGAGTTGAGAGTAAGACCGCGCCATTGGACAGCTGGACTACATTCAGAAATGAGGAAATGGAGGAGTGACGGTAAGGTAAGGGTGGCTGACGAATTTGTTTCATGCTTGTGAGTTGTTCTTATGATGGCAGGCGAACATGGACAAACTGAAAGGTTCCATCTAAGTTAGGTTAGAAATGACATTCACTCCAATGCAGACAAAAGGGTAACATTGACGTTATTCCACTGACTTACTAATTGAGAGTGAGAGTATGGCTACTCTCAATAATTTCTATTTCTGATGTAGTTTTGAGTAGTGATGCTTTGTGCGAGTTTACCTTGCGTTTTTTTTGGGATTCTGGAGATGAAATAATGCATGAATCAATTTATTGTAATATCTATAAGATTTCCTGATATTACATATTTCAATAAACTTGAAGATCCTCGTGTTACTACTTGATTACACATTTTGTAATTACTTGATGATAATATTGCCACGTGCCTTCTTTAATTTAGTGGTCTCTAACTTTATCTGATTAATCTGAGATTTGTAAATATTGTTTCGCAATCTTGTATCATTTTGTAGAAAAAAATAAAATTCGTGTAAATGAAAAATTTTTAATTATGGGAAATAAAATTATTATTTTATTTAAATTGCATTGTTTAATACTAATTTTAAAAATCCCTCACCCTTATAAATTATCTCTAACCTTCACTGATTTCTTAGAATCTTCTAACTTCACTATTAAGATTTCTCCATCAATCATTAATTTTATAACTATTCAATTACATAAACGCAAGAGATATGAAATTAAGACCCAAATTTATGGTACAGTTTTCACATATACCTACTCTAAGTAACGAGGAAAGTAATAAAACCAACACCTTCCTGGGTTATTTAATAAATCATAGACGCTTGCATATTTAATTATATTTCAATTAAATTTTGCCCTCAATCAAAATTAATAGTTTAACAGGATGTGAAATTGAAACTATGATGTAAATATACTGGATGTTTCCTTTTCCATTCACTACCGTTTCGATTTTTTTTGTTAGAATCTAAATAGCTAATTAAAAGCAATCAAAAGAAGTTTTTACTAAATTACTTAATTTATTTATTGTAATAATTACATATTACAACTTAAAACAGTTAGAATATTGTAATCGATTAATATATTATTAAATTACTATTTATGTGATTTCTACAAAATCCACATAAATCTCATTATCACATAACACCACACATGCATATAATTTGCATTTTTGCATAAATAGGAGAAACAATCTTAACTTTAAAAATATAAATAAAGATCTTAACCCTAGATAATACTAACACAATCACTGACGTTTTCCTTTACAAAAAAAGCAATAACATTTTGATATTATTCTTATCTAGTTTTAGATGACCTCATGCAAACAAATGGGTCAATTATTATTACATTACAGTACAGTTCATTTCCAAAAAAATATACAGAGAAAACGCCATACACATATAAATACATCCACACACACATCTATAGATACTACACAATTTAATCCGTTCGGTTCACCCAGATCCTTCCTTTTTCTTCTACTGCGTTCAATTGACTCCAATAATATACCACGGCAGAAATACGGTGAACATAACACAAAAGATCGCAGTCATTCCCATTGTTAGGTGACTGCTTGTTTGGAGATTTTCTGGCCATTCGACGTCCTCCAGCTCGTGTTCTCCCCTACAGAATTCTTTCACTTCCACATCGCAACGGAATTTCACTCTACGGAACAAAATTATTTTATTTATGGATTTTTAATTTAAAAAAAAATATTTTATGATGAAAATTATCATGAGGAAGAGAACGTTAAGATTTATATAACTAATTTTGTAAATTGTTAATGTGTAATAAGCGTGTTTGATAGTGTTACAAACATTTCTCAATATTCTTATAAATGCCGCATTTAGGAATTATGAAGATCTAATGTGGAAAAAATTTTGATGCACTTTCAATGATTATCTGTGTAATACTGAAATACTCCTGGTTCAAGTCTGCAAGTGGTCAGTGGCCAATAAAAGGTAATAAAAGGATAAAAAAGCTTTACGCCAAACAAAATCAAAAATCTATACAGAGTGGAAAAAACTAGAGGTTCTGCAGAAACAAGTCGAAATGATCAGGTTCACTTTAGCCAATACATTTGAGGGGTTTTCTTCTTTAAGAGATCATTTTTCGTATTCGGTAGATCTCCGCTAATTTTGAGCAAACGTTGATCCTTCGCAAAAAAAAGAAGGAAAAAAGAACGACTCGATCAAAATTCAGTCTTGGGCTTGCTTGTTCAGCTTTGTTTTGATTTCAAGGCAAAGACATCCCAAAACTTGTACATTACAACCAAATCAAGACTGGCGTTAATTAGTAATTTTGAAAGCAAGACGAAATAAAATAAACCCAAACCAAAACTTTCGATATGGCTAGGAGCACCATATAACTGTAGTTCTGTTGTGCTCAAGATGAACAATCGTATTACTCTTAAGAATATGATGAAAACAAGATTTATTTAGCAACAGCAAGGCCAAGGTTGAAAATATCAAAATCAAAGATCTCAGCAATTAGGTCAGTTTTTCAAGGATACCTTTAACCACCACACTTACTGATTTAGTTTTAGAATTATTGTGTTATTTTCATAATAAAATTACAAAATCACAACAGTGTTTATGAATAAAATTGCCGACAATTGATTTACCCAAATTTAGCGTCTTTTTAAAATTTGCCATAAAACAAAAAAAAAATGAAGTTAATTTTCTTTTTTTCTTTATTGTATTTATAATGAAAACAAATTTAATTAACTATCGATTATTTCTGTATTAATAGCAAAAATAAATGCTTAATAGAAAAAAAAAACTTTTTTAAATTAGTATTTATACCTCTATCAATTATTTTGTGCATTGCAAAATTTTCCTTTTGTTATAAAACATTACATAACTTCTTCCATTCTTTTTTTTAAATAAATAAATTAAGATTATTATTATTATTACTATGATTATTATTATTAAACTGCAACTTTCAAGGTGATCTCTGTGTAATTTCAGATTAAAATTTAATTCCTTTTTGTTTTCTCTCGCATGCAAATAATTTATTAATTAATATTGCCTTTTTTTTGCATTTGGACAAGTATGGAAAATAATTAAAAAAAAACTTATTTATTAACTTTTAAAATTCCATTAAATTGTAAACAGGAGATTTGCTGTCAGTTTTTATGTTGCATAAAGTTTTCCATTCATCATCATAATAGTATAGTAAAAATGTAAATAATAACTATTTGGAAATAATATGACTTTATGTAGAAATTAATGGGTGTAAGTCTTATCGAATTGTTAAAAACAACATTTTCCATTTTTGACGTAAATCACAAAATGGGTTATTAAATTTTATGTATGCATTAAGAATCCTATTTTTATCTATGCTTCTTAATATCGTCTAAGGGATTTGATTGAAGTTGTAATTATAAAAGGAAGGTCATATTGGAACGCGTGCACCTCTACATAAACATCTTGATATCAATCTTTTGAATTTGAAAAAGATAAATAATAATCATTCATCAAAAAACAATTTAAACTCTGATTATCAGTAACGTTAATTGATCTCTTTGAACTTTACCCAAAAATCTTTAACCTGTTCAAAATTCAAGGGGACCTTTTATGCAATTATTTAAAGGTTTGTTTATCATTTTGTTGTCATTTTATGAATTATCCCACAAAAGAAAAAAATCTTGAACTTTGATAGCATTAAAAAAATTAATTTTCTTATTCCTTCAATAAAGAATGGAAAAGCTCGCGGATTTCACTAAACATGAAAAGGAGAAAATTTAATTCTGTTCTTCTCCTCGTATGTAATAATAACAATCCACGTCTTGTTTCATCAACTTCCCCACACATTCAGATTTTTTATATGCACATCATACAATATAAAAGGAATAAAAAAAATTGATTGAAAGACGTTTCCCTTAATCCATCCTGGTTTTTACATAAACATATTCAAAGGGAGAAACAAGGATGAAAAAGATAAAGGAAAAAAAATTCAAAATACTTACTAAAGGTATAACAAAATAATAAAGAAACCGAGGAAGTAATCTCTGGCCCTCTTTATATTAAATTACCTAACCTATATTACATTCTTAACGTTCTCTTCTCTTATCCTGTAAATACCTTGAATTGTTTCCGGCAGGGTCCCGTCTCCAGTATAAAGATCCCGAGTCCATACGATCCAGAATCCATTGAGGTTCAGGAACACCAAATTTCTCCATTACTTTCATTTTTTCCTTCTTTATACCCCCTGAAGGAAAAAAGGGGTCGAATGAATGAATGTATAATACGTTTATTTCTCTTCACCACCTCTTGAATACAACTGTTTATGAATATTCACTTGTTTTGTTACCCAGCTGCATGCAATACTAATCAATTATTTTATTTATCGACATATCCAATGATGATTCAAGTGATTTATCTTGGCTTTTACTTTAACCTTTTTTTTATTTAAAAACTGCGTACTTGAGGATTATCCAAAGTTCAAGTGGGTGAAGTATTTTTCTCTGATTAACACATGTACTGTAAGTAGATAAAGTTGAACTGACACCCTCGATTATATTATTTCCTTCGCAATAACTTTATGATAACTCTTCGAAATTGCGATTTCCTTTAATACCTGCAATCAAAACAAAACACTTTTTAAAATATTTCGTTGTTTTTAGACACGTGTAGAAAAACAAAGAATAACGTTCACTTACACCTAAATACTTTCAATATGCGATTTGCCACGAAACAATCGGAAACGACTAAACAATAATTTATGTGATGTGCGTCAATGCGGCAGGTAGTTCTAGAACTAAATGCTGCTTTGACTGTCTTTTTTATTATGTTATTGTTTACCTTGAATTTTTCTACCGAACAAGTTGCTTTTTTAACGAGTTTTTTAGGATATCCTGCGTTAACCAGATTAAAAGCGTGCAATCTTAAAATTTTCCTATCGATTAAGTAGTTTTTTTTTTGATTAATGAAGGAAATTTATTTTGCGTCTTTTCATTTTGATAGACAAACAGGGTATAAACCATTTTCAATACTTATACGCTAGAAGGAAGTTTTACTTAATCAGAAACTAATACATTGCATTAATGAGGATTTGAGAAGTTTTAATTAATCATGGCAATCTAAACTCATATTTGAGCATAACCTTATCTTGCTCCTCTTTACATCCCTCTTATTCCTTTTATATTTTAATCTCTCTTGCATCCAAAGTAATAATTAGTTTAGTTGCTTTTGCTAAGGCATTTAGAAGACGTAAGACCAGCCTACTTCTATTTTGATCTCTTCTTGAAAATGCAAAAATGCAACAACTTGAATTACTTCAACAAGAAAATTTCCAAAGCAAACATTCTGCCGAAACCAAAATTTGTTTTAATATTGAGCTTAGTAAGATCGAAAACTTAAAGTGGTGGTAAGATCAATATTAGGAGTTGTATCGGTCTTGACGTCCTAAAAATCAGAACTAGACCAACATCACGATTTCAACTACTTGGAAAGTCCAACATCAAGAATGAAACAACACCAAACCAAAAAATATAATAGTTTTGAGAGCCCCAAGATATGCAAGAAACATTGGAATTTATGGTAAGGTCAAAACTGCAAATAATGTTGATCTTGGTCTTGTCTTGGTTTTGTATTTAAGGCAAAACCAAGTCACTTTGCAAGATCAAAGCTGAGAGTGAAGCAATACCAGAACCAAAAACTATAATAGCTGCCGGATATCTAAGAAGGGTTGGAGTTTATGATAAGGCCAAGACCAAGAAAAACTTTGATCTTAGTCTTGCCTTAATTTCATCCAAGTATTCGGCAAAACCAAGATTACGATTTAGGCTGCTTTTTAAGAGCAAAACTAAGAGTGAAGGAATACCAGAACCAAGAACTATAGTAGTTTTGTGACTCCGAGGCTAGGAAATATACAAGAAGCTTAGTATTTACGATAAGGCCAAGACCAAGAATAATATCGCTCTTGGTCTTGTCTTAGTTGCCTCTAGAATATCGGGCAAAACTAAAATTGAAATACCAGAACCAAAAACTAATAGTCTTGTGAATCCAATGCTGCAGAATTTATAAGAAGCTTAGTATTTGTAGTAAGACCAAAAGCAAGAATAATATCATTTTTGGTCTTGTCTTAGTTTTATCTAGAATGTTAAACAAAATCAAGATTACAATTTAGACTGCTGTTCAAAACCAAAACGAAAAGTGAAACAGTTCCAGAACCAATAACTATAATAGTTTTGTGAGACAAGACCGAGAATAATTTCTGTTTTGATCTTTTTCTTAGCTTCATCTAGAATGTCGGAGAAACCCAAGACCACGATCTAAGCTACTTCACAAAGACAAAATCACACAGCATCAGAACCGAAAACTACAACAGTTGCTTGAGTCCAAGACTGGGAAGACTTGAAATTTATGGTAAAGCCAGAATCAAGAATAATGTCGGCCTGGATCTGATCTAATTTTCATTTAGAAAACAAGGAATCTATACCAAGACCAAGAAACCTTGACAAATTCAATATTACCTATAATATTCGGGTTTCTTAACAATAATAGGATAGGACATACCAAACCTAAAAACTCTTGATGTCGTTAAGATTGAAATCTATATCACCATTTTCCATTAAAGGTAAAGACATCTATACCAAAACTTAGAAAATATAGCAGAGTCAGAATTAATAATTGTTACTGGGTAAAACCAAAACTGTACACAACAAAATCTGGACTCTTGATATCGCCAAAACAAAGAATATCAAGAGCCTTAACAGTCCACTTATATTCAGACACCGATCAACTAACATTAAATCAAGACATTGATTTTGGTTTAGAAAATCAGGATAAGAAGAAGATTATTGCTGTTTACTTCATTAGCAACAAGAGGGCCAAAATTGAACTTACAGATATCAAGTCGTGGGAATCGGCAGCAGGGTCACTACTAACACTCATATCGGTCTTGTTTAGAAAATTGAGAATTGAAGGAAACATGTACATTACGGCAAGGCCAATATTAAGAATTAATTTTTGGTTTTGTTTTGGTTTAGTCTAAAGAATCAAAACTAAACAAGGAAGAATAGTAAAGTTGCTTATTAATACCGAGACTAAAATCAAATCATATTAGTACCGTGAATCCTTAGCAACACCACCAAGACTGAACATACCAAAATCTGTAAGCCGAAGATGACTTTACCAAAACCAAGGGACTATGGCAAGATGAATAAGACGGATTGTAATGGACTTGGTCTTGTCTTGTGCTCATATAGAAAGTTAGAAGACTAATCTTGACCCACCACCAAAGTCTTTCAGAAACTAGAAGATTATGCCAAAGTCCATAAAATTATTATAATGTATTGAACTTGATGTTTTGATCTCATCCAAGGAATCAGTACAAGACCGACACTAAGATCCTGATTACTTAACAAAACCAAGACTCAATCAAAGACCATGACACCTTAGATTCTCCAGTGAAGTAAAGAAGATTTTCGATCATTCATCAGATTCGTCTAGAATCACGACAAGGCCGAGACTACGATTGAAACTAAAAATACCAAGACGATTCGAAACCAAAGTTAAAAATCGATTGTGGACGTTCGTGAAGTGAAAATGTAAAAGTTGAATGAAATGAAAATATTTCAGTTGTTGGTAGAAAACCCCCTTTTAACAATGACCGCTTCAATTGTTTTCAAGTCTAATTTTGTCTAATTGTGAAATGTTTATCGACATGCTTACCTTCAAAAGGTTACTTCAAACGAGTGAAGTTATGGAATGACTCAGAATTATATTCAAATGTTTCCAAAAATTATTTGATTAATAAATTTGTTAGGAAGTAAAGAAATTTAAGTTTAAATGAAATTGAAACTTTTTCAATTCAGTTTTTTGTTAATTTAAAACAACCTTGAATGTCGTTTAAATAAACAATAAAAAATTTCAAATCCCCTTTTTATTTAATTCAGAAAAACCTGGTTTCTCTAATATTAGGTACCTAAAACAAACAAATCCCCAGATTCACCTTTCATTAAGGAGCAAAAAACTTTCATTTGATTCCTTTTTTTCTAAATAAAAGCCTTTATTTTAACTAAAAGAACAAAAAGACAAATACAAAAAAAGGATCAAGTCTTTTATCCCTCTTTCGGATGCCTACCTTTTGTTTTATTTTCTAAAAAAAGAAAACTAAGATTTTGCCTTTCACTTCACTAACAAAAAAAATCTAAGCGCAGCAAAGCACACTTTTTTAAACACTTTTTGAATTTGTAAAACAAAAGAAAGCAAAAAAAATAAGAAAGCCCGCTAAGAAAAAAAAACGCGCGTGTAGGAGTAGATAAAGAACGTTTAGGATGATTTAATTGACTCTTTAGTAACTTGACCGTATTTATATATCGATCTCCTTATCTCCTATCATTCCGATCACGTTTCGAATTATTGAAGAACCACTTGATGTTGTATGCGTGAATATAGGAGTTTTGGAGGTTAAATGTGCTGTAAAACAAGCGAGGTTTGCATTTTTTTGTGGACACAATTCTCGATTTGAATAAATTAATCATGCTGACATAGCTAAAAACAATTGAATGTTCACAAATATAATGTAATGTTACTTTGACCCATATTCTTTTTACCTTAGAGATAACTGACAAATCTTTAAATAATTAAATGAATACGAACTTAAAATTTTTGTTTTATAAAGTGGAAAAGTTGAAGATCGCAATAAAATTATTTGTGCAGCATTTTTTATTGTTTTTTTGAGAAAGAAGTAAATTCTCGTTGTTAAGTGTTAATTCTCAGTTGAAGACGATCGCTTTTGAGTTTTGACTGTAAACGATACAAAATACCCACCAAATTCTCAAAATTAAGATTTTATTATACCGAATACAAACGTCATAGATGATTATGGAGTTTTCAACGCTTTGGACAACCGGCACTAAGACTCATATTAATCCATGGATCATGACTCGGATTGCTTATTAAAGCCAAGACTTAGTCTTTATAAATTGAAGATCTAAGCACTAAGAGAGAGATTTAAGAGACAAGGCTAAGGCCAAGCTCAAGAATCCTATCGTGGTAATCTTGTTTCACCTATAACAACATCAAAACCAAAACTAAGATCAGAATCTGATTGGAACAAGAATCGTATCAGTCTTGGTAATTTTTAGAAAACTATAGCAGCTCAAGGCCGCGACTCTAGCTATCAGAACTCTACATGAATGTTATGAATTCAAGATCAAAACACTTTTACCAAGGTCTAAATATTTATTGCGAGGCAATTGACGCCAGGATCAGAATTTTAGCATTGAAACAAGAAACGTATCAATCTCGGCATTTTTTAGAAAATCGGAAGATTTTAAGATCATGATTCCAGTTGTCAAAACTTTACATCATTCTAATGAGCTAAAGATCAAAATACTTTGCCAAGACCTAAAACGCGTATTTATCGCAAAGCAAACACTGAGTGAATGACATGGGCTGCTTTGTAAGATCTAAATTACAACCAAAACAGTCTTGTAAAATGCAAATCTACGCTCCAAGAACTAGTAGTTGCGACAAGGCTAAAACCAAGAATCGTATTAGTCTTGGTTTTATAGAAGATTGCACAAGCTAAAACTGCAATATAACATCAATCTTGTACCAAAACCTGATAATTACGACAAGACTACGACTAACACTTCTATCAGCCTTAGTCTTATCTTGATTTGAAAGAAAATCAAAACTAAAGCCGAGATCAAAATTTAACATCAGGCCAAGAATTGTTTTGGTTTTGTTATTCTTTAGAAAATATTTAGAAAGTTAGGACTAGATGAAAGCCAACATGAGTCTTATGAATTCAAAATCAAGACATTTCTACCGAGATCTAAAGAGTCCGAGGTGAACCATGGCTTGGGTTACTTAGAGAGATCAAGTCAGAGAATCTGCTTACGAAAATCAAAACACTCTCAAATTCAAGATCCTATCCACGTTACGGAAAAGTCAAAATTAACAATCGTAGTAATCTTGGTTTTGCATAATATTTGTCTAGAAAATGAGGAATAAATCAAGGGCTAGAACCAAGACTTATCGTGGCTTAGTTTTGCCTGGATCTGGAAGAAAATCATAAGTAAAACCAAGGCCAAAATTTAGCATTGGCTCAACGATCGTGTTGTTCTTGGTATTTTTAGAAAATTAAAATGAAATCAAAATCACGATTCCAGCTAACCTAACATCTGTCTTAAGAGTTTAGGATCAGAATACCTTTACTAAAATCTAGGTAAAAACCATGACTTGGCTTACTTAAGGTAATCAAGTCGAAGCCTGAACCTACAGAAACTAAGACAGTACGCACTTGCACTATGAACTAGTAGTTATGATTTATATTAATTTGGTCTGAGGGTTAATACGGAACTTGGGTTAACAACACCACGATGAAGATTGAACATACCAAGATCAAAAGTCTTGTACCAAAACTTGACAAACTTGAAAAGAATCCTGTCTATCTTAGTCTTCTCTTGATATGTAAAATCAAACTAAAACCAAAGACAAAATTTCACTACCGGGCAAAGAATCTTATTGATTCTGATTGGATGAGATCAAGACCACGACTTAGCATTTAATTGAAACTTAACATCAGTCGAATTTAAGATCTGCACATTCATGGCAGAGCCTAAACCAAGAATTCAATCAGTCTTGGCTTTGTATTAGTTTTATCTAGAAAATCGAAACAGGACGAAGACTAAAATTTTTAATGTCAGTCTTACTACGGTGTCAAGGACAAGAATCTTATTGGTTTTGGTTTTGTCTAGGTTTACAAAATCAAAATTAGAACTAAAGTCAAAATAGCTAGACTGGGGTCAAGAATAGTATTTGTTTTCTCATAGAGAAGATCGGAATGGAATCAAGACTACGATTTGGTTTCCTCGTTAGGGTTAAGATTGAACATATTAAAATCGTATATCTATTTTGATTGTTGTCTAGGAAATCTAGACAAATCCAAAGTCACACCTGCAGTTATTTACATAGTAAAGCAGTTGCTAAAATGGCAAAGACCATACTGATGTACTAAAATGAAGCTCAAGATTAGCTTTATGAGTTCAAAAACATGATACCTGACCAAAAGTTGGAAGCTATCAAAACAAGATATCTAGAGCTATAATAAACCACAACACAGATTCAGTTAACTTCTTTAATGTCTAATTCCATAAAACAATAGAAATCAGTAATCGATTGCAGCGCTTATATGAGAAAAACATAGATATCAGATATTTTCCACTTCAACTTATTTATTGTTTACCCAAACCTCTTATATGTTATTAATCATCTCGTTGATTACATTAACAAAATCTCATTATTATCAGAGCTATTACTATTATTAAATGAAGGGAGGTCGTTATACTTATTGATATTAAACCTTATCAATCCGGAAGTGTCAAAACCGAACAAAAAATAAATTCAGAACCTTAATTGCATGTAAATTTATGTATTTCATGAAAAATAATAAAATGTCGCCTCACTTCATCCATATGATTGAACAATTTAAAAGGTAAAAACAAAAAAAGGTTCACATTTTATTCATGTCAGTGATTTTGACATCTCTGTATCGTTTTAAATATTTAATAGGCGATCCTATATGTACGAGTGTCAATGACTTTTCGACCTTTGTCATTTTTAATCAAATCTGGGACAAATTGCGTTTCGCTATTCAAAATGATTATCAAAAACAAAAATAGATGATTTTTAAAAAGTTCTGCTATTTCACACTCACAATTTTCTTTTGCAAAAATTTAAATTTTCGAATAAATTTACATTCTTAAGTGAGCTTTTAGTATCAGTTTCAAGGTCCATTATATATTTGTTTTCGCTACTGTTTGGAATTAATTTAAATATTTCTTCTATTATCCCTTTGGGATTTTAATATAATCTAAAATAAAATTTGTTCAAATTCTATCGAGATTAAGATGTCTATTTAAATCTATTTACATTGCGATTGCGACATGCAATAAACAAATTTGTACTCAAACTGACGCAAAAGCGATTTCATAATTTCAACGACAAATCACTTTGTTGTTACTTAATGGATAAATTTCAAATTAATTACAATAATTATACAATGGAATGCTTTTACATATTTATCCTTGCACACGAATTAGCATGCAACATATCCATGGTCAACGTAATCGTTTCTAATTTGTAAATTTTATCTAGGATAACATTTATTTTAGATAAGAAAGTCATTTCTAGCATTGTGTTCAAAGAGACGTAAAAGTGCTATTCCAATTTTAAAAAAGAAGATGATCTCAGATGCAGATGTAAAAATAAATGTACTTTTCGACTAACTCAATTAAACAATTGTTTTATTAAACACTTGCGCTTGATTTAGTACAGGCTGAAGTGCAAGGACGCATTTTATAGTTAGTTAATCTTTCAGGAAATAACCTTTGATGTATCATCACGTTAAAATTTCAAATAAGAAGTAAACATGTCTTAGGAAATGATTTTCATTTATATAAAAACAATTTGCACCTATACAGGGCTGATTACTAATTAGTTTTTGATTGTAGATAAGAGTTAGAAAGAGGAAATGCCCTTCTTTCTCGATGATCAGGTAACTCATAAAATGATCTTCAGAAATTTTTCAATTTGAACATCGTATCACCTCTGATATAGCTAAGTAAGCATCGACTTCTGTTAATCTTGATGTTGCTATTTGCAATAATTGTCTAATTTTTGGCAAACTCGTTTTTGAAAAGAAAAACTTAAAACAATCTCTTAATTTTCTTTTTAGATCATCGATCAGTCCGTAAGGACGTTCTAGTGTATTTAGACACAGACTTACGATTTTCTGCGTTGCTATTGCTATCTGCAATAACTGCTCAATTTTTGGCAAACTCGTTTTTGACAAGAAAAACTTAAAACAATCTCTTACTTTTGTTTCTAGATCATCGATCAGTCCGTAAGGATATTCTGGTGTATTTAGACATAGACTTATGATTTTCTGCTTTGCTATTGCTATCTGCAATAACTGCTCAATTTTTGGCAAACTCGTTTTTGA